>SKCR01023627.1:0-125608 GCA_019454045.1 Zanthoxylum bungeanum
ACTTATTTTGATTAAGGTTCCATCAAAGTCTGTTGGACAGACTCCATATGAAATATTGACAGGAAAGAAACCGGGTTTCTCATTCCTGAAGATTTATGGATGATGGGCATATGTTAAACATTTAGATGGTACCAAACTAGAACCCAAATCGGATAAGTGTCTATTTGTAGGTTATCCTAGGGAAACCAAAAGATATTACTTCTACAACCCACAAGAGAACAAGGTATTTATTGCTCTTTATGCGGTTTTCCTTGAAAAGGAATTCATAGATGCAGTGATAAGTGGGAGGAAAGTAGAACTCGATGAAAATCAGAGTGATACTGTTGCTGGCACCGACCTCCTCACGGAACACCAACAGTCCATCAGGGATGAGACTGTTCCACAGTTTTCTAATACTCAAAAATCGCGTAGGTTGGAGAGAGTAAGAAAACAACCTGAGAGGTATGGGTGTCTGATCTCACCTCATGTAGATATTAATCTTATTGAGGAAGACGAACCATCTATGTATGAGGAAACGATACAAGATATCGACTCCACTTTATAGCAAGATGCCATGAAGTCTGAAATGGATTCCATGTATACCAACCATGTTTGGACACTGGTTGATGCACCAGAAGGCATTGTGCCTATTGGTTGTAAATGGGTCTTCAAGAGGAAGACATACATGGATGGCAACATACAAATGTACAAAGCTAGGCTTGTAGCGAAAGGGTATCGTCAACGACATGGTGTCGATTACGAAGAAATATTTTCACATGTTGCCATGATTAAATCCATTCGGATAATGCTTGCTATTGCTGTATATTTCGATTATAAAATATGGCAGATGGACGTCAAAATCGATTTCCTTAACGGAAACCTTTTGGAGGATATATATATGCAACAGCCTGATGGTTTTGTCGTGCCAAATAATACAAACAAGGTTTGCAAGTTAAATCGATCCATTTATGGATTGAAGCAAGCCTCGCGTTCTTGGAACCAATGTTTTGATGAGATCATAAAAGAATATTGCTTCATTCAAAACGAAGATGATTCTTGTGTATATAAGAAGGTTAGTGGGAGTGCACTGACATTCATTGTCCTATATGTTGATGATGTATTTGTTGGTTTCTATAATTAGTCCCAAAGAAAGTATAAGCCAAAGAAATACACATTATATACATGCAAAGCTTGAAGCATGGCGGAATCATACTTACAAAGCTTGTGACGAAAATGATGAAGAGAATCCTTGAGTCTTCAAGGTGGAAGTTTCGGCCAAGAGCAAGAGTGAGAGAAGCTTCAAGTCTTCTTGTATTCCAAGCTCCAAGGTTGTTTCCCTATCACCTCCTTTGATCCCTCAATGTGCTAGCAAAAATGGAGAAGATGAAAACAATTTTCTGCCCTTGTTTGAAGCTCACGGCGTGAGCAAGGAGAAGAAGAGGAAGAGTGCCTTTTTCAATTTTCTTTTTCACTTTTTATTTGTTTCAAAAACCGTGAGAAAGAAAAAGAAAAAGCAATGATGAGATATCATTTTCCAAAAATGAATTTTTTATTAAAAAACCCTTCAAAAACCGTGAAAGGTTTTCCCTCCAAAAAATCCATTAAATGGCCTCACCTACTTACATTGAGAATAGAGACAATGTATCATCCCATAAAGGTGACTAGATACATCCATCAACTAGTCGTGTCAAGTAATGAGACTTCGCGATGTGATTTGCGGGTCCCACTCGTTTCAAATACGAATGTGTCCGCAAACACTTTCGGGCTCAGTTTCGCTAATTCCGAATTAACGAATTTTCGTCGCGACGAGAATTAAATAATTACGCCTAGCGGAATTACTATTCAGATCGCTAACGAATTAATTCTAAATTAATTTGTTTGCCCACATAAGTCGCTATGAACGAGGGCTAACAGTTCTGTGGCACGTTCACCTTTACCACTAAAAGTTGATTTAGGCATTTTACCTAAAAGACAAGATTCGCAGACATCATATGAATTAGGATCAAATCCATCCAAGTACCCACTCTTCGAAAGTGTGGATATGCGAGTCTTGTTAATGTGTCCTAGACGACAATGCCACATGTAAGCTTCATCTTTTAGATTACTCATTTTGAGCCTTTTGTTTGTTATTTTATGTTTAGGAGATTCATTTATATTGAAAATATAAAGGCCATTATTTGCAACGGCAGTGCAAATTTCTGCATCATCTTTATATAAATAACACCCAGTGTTTCTAAATACAAAAGTGTACCCATGCCGGGTTAACAAAGATACAGATATGATATTCCTAGTCAAACTAGGTATATAAAAATAGTTCAAAAGTTTAAGCACATGCCCCGAGGGCAATTCCAAAACAAAAGTCCCTACAGCCAAAACAGCAACTAGAGTTCCGTTTCCGACTCGTAGATCAATCTCCCCTGAAGCCAGCATCCTGCTATTCTGCAGATCCTGCAAATTAGTACATATATGAGCAGCACAACCAGAATCAAAAATCCAATTTTTAAGACTAGAAGTAGTCATATTTATCTCAATAACAAACATACCAGAGGCTAGTGCCTTGCCTGCCTTGATATCGTCCTTGTGTCCCTTGCCCATTCGGCAGTCACGTTTCCAGTGACCCTTCTTACCGCAGTTGAGGCAGACATCTTGAGACTTGTCCCTTGGCTTCCCAGAAGCTTTTGTCAACTTGCCTTTACCCTTTTTCTTATGTTTCTTCTTCCTCACCCCTCCAGTAGCTTTGGGCCCAGCCCTTGGCCTCTGAGAGGTCGATGCATAGTGCGCCTCGCGCTTGCCCCCTTTTTGGAGTTCCTTTTCAGACTCCTTTAAGATGGATAACAGCTCTCCAAGAGAGTCATCCGTGTCCATCAACTTATAGTTGATTATGATTTGTTTCCAAGTATCAGGAAGTGACTGTAAGATTAAATCTACGGTCAGCTCAGCCTCCAAGATTATTCCCATATTGGCCAACTCATCAATATCGGCGATCATTTGAGCCCCATGGGCCTCAACTGATGCGCCTTCAGTCATTCGGGCGCGGAAGCGTTTCTTCACCAACTCATACCTCTCCATCCGCTTGTTGGTGCGGTGGAGATCTCTCAGTCTAGCCATCATATTATAAGGATCCAAGTCCCTATTCTGGCGACGAAAGTGCTGAGTCATTGAAGCTAACATAATAGCCTGAGCGGTGTCACAATCATTGCTGTGAGTTTTCCATAACTCCAGCTCAAGTGCGTCAGTGGGCTTAGGCGGGAGAGGTATTTGTATAGTGTACAGCATCCTCTCAGCCCCAAGGACTATCCTTAGGTTCATTTCCCAATCAGCGAAGTTTGTGCCTTTAAAGACATTGTCACCCATGATGATGTCTCGTACATTTCCTTTGCTTGCCATCTCAACTACGATAGTCTAACTATCTAGTTAACGATAAAATGGGTACAGTCAAACTGTTACAAAAAAATAACAATGTATTAGTCCAACTAATTTTAATAAATAGACGAAATAATTTTGAAAGACGCGTAAGGCTAAGTATCTGAACGAAATTGCAAATTCAATACTAGCCTCCCACTATTTTTATCAAGTCTCTAAACCTCTGTTGAGAACTCGGGAAATCCTATTTCCTAGTGGGCTAGGATTCCGTTAAATAACACACAATCTTGACTTTGGCCAACAAATTGTATGCTATTTAACTAGGTAGATCTCAAAGATCAATTGGATCCAATCCAATTCCTAGATCCGGTTAGGTGGACATCCAAGTCCAAAACATATGTATATTTACTTATGCCAATGTATCTAATACATTTTCTTAACCATATCCTCCGAATCATATAGGCCTTGGCTTTGGCACAACAAACCTAATGATTCCGGTTAAGCGGGACCCATTGACAAGGAAAGTTTCGTAATCAATGTCGTTGGACAAGAAGTGATCTTGACTTTGGCCAACAAATCATAACTTGGACAAGACACCGATGTGGAACAAAACTCTCATGATTCAAGTACATCCTCAATTGACGAAGGTCTTGACTTTGGCCAACAAACCAATGCCAATTTTGGAACTTGAACAAGAATCATTCAATGGAAGGATAATCGCTTAATATAAATTGAGGGATTTTTGCGTAATTGGCAACCAATTTATTATCTTTGTTAGGTCTCATCATCATACACCCTTAAGCATGCTTCTAAAACATCATAAAGCGCGTAAAGTAAATTAATAGTGATATACGGATGGATATATAAAACAACTTGTTCCTAGAACAAATCACTCCCTTTCCTCTCCCCGCTAGCACTATTCTTCTTCTACCAAATTACATAATACAATAAGAGAAACCTCATAAACATTGAGGGGAATTAGGTGAGAAGAGAATACAATGAGATAAAAGAGATAAGGCTGGACACGCAGATCCAATTTATAAATTCTAAATTTACAATAATTTCTAAAATTACCCTTTCCCTTCTAATATCCATCTGATATATACTATTCATTCATCACATACATATATATATTCAATCAAGACATGCTATACAACCAATCAAATCCAATTAATTAGTCTTTGTTTAAGTGATCATCCAATGTTCAAACAACGGTTTGATTTTGCGCGAGTCCAACTCGTTTGAGAAAAAGTACATAAGGTACGAATTCACGAATTATATCGAACTACCCGTTAAATCCAATTTAAGTCGTATTCAATACTAATTCAATTTATTTAATTCCAAATTAAATGTTTACACTTTTAATGTGCTTTTTAAAGACTTAGATTCTAAATCTAATTCTAATTGGGTCTCCAAGCCCAACCAACATCCAATGTTTGTTTAATTAAAGTCCGATGGGCTTTCAATTGATTTATCAAGGCTTGGGCTTTGGTCAATGTGGGTCAAACCCAATTACCAAGCCCAAATAAGGAATCACCCTTAAATGCCATAAAATCAATTTCAAGCCCATAAGGCCCAATTAAACATTAAAGCCCATTTAATTAAATTTTAATATTCCAAATTTTAAAATTCAATTAATTAAAGTGTAAATCCATGATTAATTCATTAAACCAAAATATTTCAAAAAACACCAATTTAATTTATTAATCATCACTTGTTCAAAACACATGTCCAACATTTATTTGAACAAAAATCAAGTCTTTTAACATGTCATATTGCATTCGGCCAAGAGGGAATTTTTGGTTCAATTGTTTTTCAATCCGATTGAATCACTAATCTATATCCCGTATATGTTTTAAGTCATCTAATGAACTTGTAAACAAAAAATTCCAAACCAGTGGAAGGACCTCCACATTCGGCCAAGACAACCATTTTGGGGAAAAATCATCCAATGCATTTTTCTCAAAATTGATCATGTATTATATCATATATCATACATATAATCATGCTTAAGTCATCTAATAAACTTGTGCATGAAAAATTCCAAACCAGTGGAAGGACTTCCACATTCGTCCAAAGCAAACATTTTGGGGGAATATCATCCAATGCATTTTCCTCAAAATTGATCATGTATAATATCATATAACATACATATAAGCATACTTTAGCATCAAATTTCACAAGAACATGCTACAATCAATTTTCCCCAAATTAACCCTAATGTATTTCATGCTTAAACATGGCTCCATGATACCATTGTTGGTTTCTATAATTAGTCCCAAAGAAAGTATAAGCCAAAGAAATACACATTATATACATGCAAAGCTTGAAGCATGACGGAATCATACTTACAAAGCTTGTGACGAAAATGATGAAGAGAATCCTTGAGTCTTCAAGGTGGAAGTTTCGGCCAAGAGCAAGAGTGAGAGAAGCTTCAAGTCTTCTTGTATTCCAAGCTCCAAGGTTGTTTCCCTATCACCTCCTTTGATCCCTCAATGTGCTAGCAAAAATGGAGAAGATGAAAACAACTTTCTGCCCTTGTTTGAAGCTCACGGCGTGAGCAATGAGAAGAAGAGGAAGAGTGCCTTTTTCAATTTTCTTTTTCACTTTTTATTTGTTTCAAAAACCGTGAGAAAGAAAAAGAAAAAGCAATGATGAGATATCATTTTCCAAAACGAATTTTTTATTAAAAAACCCTTCAAAAACCGTGAAAGGTTTTCCCTCCAAAAAATCCATTAAATGGCCTCACCTACTTACATTGAGAATAGAGACAATGTATCATCCCATAAAGGTGACTAGATACATCCATCAACTAGTCGTGTCAAGTAATGAGACTTCGCGATGTGATTTGCGGGTCCCACTCGTTTCAAAATACGAATGTGTCCGCAAACACTTTCGGGCTCAGTTTCGCTAATTCCGAATTAACGAATTTTCGTCGCGACGAGAATTAAATAATTACGCCTAGCGGAATTACTATTCAGATCGCTAACGAATTAATTCTAAATTAATTCGTTTGCCCGAATTAAAATTCGATTTTAATCCCGCGTCGAAATCTAATTTCGTTTAATATATCGAATATATTATTTTATCGATTAATTCCAAATTAATCGTTCTCTCTCCTAATAAGGCATTTTATCCAAGATAAAGTTTCTCCGTAATTAATCCAAGATTAATAAAGTTCGAATCAAACATCATAGATGAATCTTCAGGAAGGGACCCAAGTGATCTCCGGATATGTTGGCAGTAAATACGGTCGTTGGATAATCCAAACACGTACGTACCTCGTACTACGTTTTTACCGATTTACAAGACAAGGTTGGCTTCTAGCAAAGCTCCATGCCTACCCAATTCTCCAGAAATATTCTTACTGGAATATTAGATCTTTATCAAGCGTAGTATACCGTAGTATCGCGTACATCGATCCAGTATCGGACGATCACATGTTAGGCCTGGGGCTGGAAATGTGTCTGCCCCGTACGAAACATATATCGGACATCAAACAACTAGTCTCTTTAAATCGGACAATCCTGACCTAGTCATATTGTCCCGACGGTTGCAACCTTTTATAGAGTACTAGTTCTGTATCCAGTGTGATCATCATCTCCATATGTCTGAAGTGATACTTCCATCTTGACATCACATCCAGTACACTACGATTCCCGATAAACCCAGAAGAGGCGTACACAGAACCGGTTAAAGCCCTGAACCACCAAAACCAAAGTTTACCGATTGTCGCAAGTACTAGCGATGCAAGTCTTAGGTTAAGACCATATACACCTACCTAGATGCGGCCTCCCATAGACACGCAGACATACTACCAATGGGATTCCGCGGGGTCTATCCAGAGCGAAGCTGTTTTCCATACCATCGGTAAAACACAACCTCCTATCACACTTGCATAAGTATCCAATACTTAAATATATGAGAACTATGTCGTTGTGCCCTCACAACTCGCACAAGTGCAATACTAGTCTATTCCGCATTATCGATGTCCGATCTCGATAATACTCCGACTAGGGATATTTAATGATTAAACCTTTTATATTGATATTGTCTCATATCATCTCAATACGGAACTAATCATATGGACTTTTGCCATTAATCTATCAAAGTAAATAATTTTACAAAACGGCAAAAGGCAATTTCATTATCACATAGTTGATTTTGTACAATAATACAATATCATTTACAAAACAGTGACGCTATGGGTCATAATGTCTAACAGTATTACTTCTTGGCAATGACATTCCAATGCTACAATCGGTGAAAGCTTGGCTTTCATTAAAATTCTCCATAAAAGACCTGGGAGAAGCAGCCTTTATTCTGGGAATAAGGATCTACTGGGATAGATCTAGAAAGCTGCTCGCACTCTCCCAGAGCTCGTACATTGAAAAATATGTACGCGACCTGATGTCTCATTACTTTGAGCATGTGCAGTCGCTATCAGGCCGATCCAGGTGATGGTCACTGGATTGATGTTAAGAACATCCTTAAGTATCTTAGACGAACTAAGGATGGTTTCATAGTCTATGGGGAATGAGATGACTAGGTTCACTGATGCAAGTTTCCAAACCGATAAAGACGACTGTAAGTCACAATCAGGGTACGTATTTTATTTCAATAACGTAGCAGTGAGCTGGAAATCTTCCAAGCAAGATATTGTTACTGATTCAACAATAAAAATGGAATACATTGATGCGGCTGAGGCATCAAAAGAAGCATTTTGGATCTATAAATTCCTAATTGGATTAGGAGTAGTTCTGTTAGCAAGTGAGCTGGGCTATAGCACAGGCTAAGGAACCACGGTCTCATCAATGATCCAAGTATGTACTTCGACAGTTTCATCTGATTCGTGAGATCTTACATCGTGTCGATGTCAATATCGAAAAGATCGCATCAGATGACAACATTACAAATCCACTGACGAAAGCTATATCTTAGTTAAATTTTGAGCGACATGTACATAGTTCAGGTGTTAGATACTTGAGTGATTGACTATGAGCCAAATGGGAGATTGTTGGACAATTATGACCCATAGCATCACTATTTGTAAATAACATGGTGTTTTTGTACAAATTAACTATGTGACAAAGGAAATTGCTATTTTATCATTTTGTAATTAGATTACTTGGATATATAAATGATAAAAGTCCATATGGTTAAACCGAATTAATAAGATATAAGACAGTATTAATCCACGAACGGTTTAATTATTAAATATCCCTAGTCGTAGTATTATCGAAACTCGATGTCGATAATACGGAATATACTAGTATTACACTTATGCACGTTATTGAAGCTTAACGACATAGTTCTCATATATTTAAGTATTGGATACTTATGCAAGTGTGATAAGAGGTTCTGTTAGCCGTTGGACCGGGAACAGCTTTGTTCTGGATAGACCACTCAGAGTCCCATTGGTAGTATGAATATGTGTCTATGGGAATCCGAATCAGGGTAGTTGTATGTGGTCTTTAACCTGAGACTTGCATCGCTAATACTTGCGACAATCAGTTTGCTTTGGTTTTGGTCGTTCGGAGATTTAATAGGTTATGTGTACGCCTCTTCTGGGTTTATTGAGAATCACAGTGTATTGGTGTGATGTACAGATGAGAGTATCACTTCAGTCATATGGAGATGATGATCATGCAGGATACGGTACTAGTACTCTTAAATGCTGCAGCTATCGGGATAGTATGACTAGGTCATGATTATCTGATTACAGATATTAGTTACGCGGGATCCGATATATGCTTCGTACGGGGCAGACATAAATTCTTCCCTATGCCTAGCATGTGACATCTGATACTGGATTATATTACGTAATACTAATTATACTACACCAGATACAGATTATATATTCTTCGTTGAATATTTCTGGAGAATTTGATAGGCACGGTGTTTTGCTAGAAGCCAACCAAGTATTGTAAATCGATGAGAACGTGGTACGGGGTACGCACATGTTCGGATAGTCCGATGACCGTATTTACTACCAACATATCCAGGAATCTCTTAGGTCACTTCCAAAAGATTCACCAATGACATTTGACTCGAACAGAATTAATCTGGGATTAATTATGAAAGATAAAATTAATCTGGGATTAATTATGAGAGAGAAAATTAATCTGGGATTAATTACGGCAAGAATTTATCTTGGATTAAATTCTTCTAGAAGAGAGAACGCGATTAATTTGGAATTAATCAATTAAATAATATATTAGATATATTAATTGAAATCGGATTTCAATGCGGAATTAAAATTGGATTTTTATTCAGGCGAACGAATTAATTTGGAATTAATTCGTAAGCGACTTTCGTAATAATTTTTGATAGGCATTATTATTTAATTAAATTGGATTTAATTACGTCGCAATGGAAAATTCGTTTAATCGGATTAAACGAACCCGGGCCCAAAGTGTGTTGTGTAAGCTAACTAAATTTTGAATTTAAAGTGGTGGGACCCACTTTACTTACATCAATATTTTGACACTTGATGGAAGTAGTTGGATGCATTTAATGCTTTCTTTTTCAACACACCAAGTTATGTTTTTGGAAAACAAGTTTTAGAAATAATTCACCTCTCTCTTTCTTCTTGGTGTCGTGAGCTTCTTCTCTCCCAACTTGAATTTTTACTTCAAAAATTCACCATTGCTAGCACTTTGTGAGTTAAACTAAGGTGATAGGGAAACTCACCTAAGAGTTTGGAACTCAATTTAAAGCTTGGAGCTTTTACATCCAAAGAATTTTTGAAATTTCTCATTCGTTCATTGTAAGTATTTCAGCTACTTATCTTGATTATTCACACTTTAATCTTGTTTAGAGATCATTGGCATGTGTAGGACACACTAACAATAGGTATTAAGTCTTCGTGGGATCGATACATTTTATACTACTTGAGCGATATGTAAGCTTGCGTTACATGTGTGATTTCACTGATCACTGAGGCTGCTTTAAATTGTTGGCTCGAGGCTAAATTCCTTCTGTCAAGGCCTCTTTGAGTTTATTGGTTCGGGGCTTCATTCATTTTGTCGAGGTCTTTTTCTTGTGTATTGGTACAAGAAGGATCCATTCCCTTGCGACCAAGTGACTTAGATGGTTTGGGTCGATCTTCCCCTAAGGCATCTCTTTGTCGGATATGCTCGAGGACGAGCTACATCCCTTCGACGCCTTAATTATCTTTATTAACATGGGGTCAGAGTTTCTCCCCCATGGCCAATAGTTTAGTGGCGCAAGGACAAAACTTTCCCTTCTGGCCAAGTTATTGCATATGTTCGAGGCAGGGATACGTCCCGCCGAGATCCTTGTTGTTCTAACAATAGCCTGAGTATGTGAGTTTCCCCTCGTGGCCTATTTTCTATTTGGCATATCCTTGCAGATCATATCCCTCTGGGATTGCAGCATGTCAAGAGCATGCATCAGAACAAGGTATCACGAGATGGGATTCTTCAAGTGTGGAAGCCAGTGGATGAGCTGAACATTGTTAGCTCGGATCAACCTTCGGTTAGAGAAGCCGAAATGGAATAGATGACCAAATTATGAATCAAAGGCAGAGATGTTGGGTCAGGACTATGGACCCGATATGCTTTCTTTCGTAAGAAGCACTAAAGCTTGAAATTGTGATACCCGTTGTGAGTTGGAGTAGTTTGGGTTGTCCATGAAGTTTCAACCTGAGGACGGTAGATCAGTCTACGGCTTCGTGCACCACCATCTTTTTTATAGTTCCTGACACCAACTCGCTTACTCGTTGATACCGAGAACTATGGGATAAATATTGATAGTGGTTTTCACCCTCAAGAAATCAGAATCTCGAGTAAAGGTATAGAAGAGATTTCCCTTTCCAAGCCTCAGGGGCCTAGGCCTAAGAAGTTCAGGTATCCGTCCCAGCATAGAGGTCAGTAATGGATTGAACTTGATATCCGACCTGAGGTGATACCTAGAGAAGGTCAGGACCCGGGTTGGAGAGATGTTCAGAAGAGCAAAGCAAAGTGAAGACCTAAGAGACGACCCGACCTGGTAGCGCAGCAGGACAGACTAACAGTTGTTCCAATTGCTCGACCCAGTTAGTCTGGTCGGGGTGTTAGTGGTGTGTGACGTAAGTCCTACATGAGAACTTGCACCATCCAAAGAGTTCTGAAGTGACCAGAGCAGGTCACAGACTTATATTATAGCACACGCTATAGCATCAAAAATGATATATTACAGGTTGGAGGTAGCGAGTGGAAGTGGCCAAAAGTAGCGTGCTTTAAAGAGATGTCAGGTGGCAGAGTTACTTTCTGCATAGCAGTTGGGGAAGAGAGCCCTCGCATTAATGATAGATTCACGTGGCTGACGTCATGATAATGTTGTAACAATGGAATTTGCCCTAGTATATAAAAGGATTCGAAATTCATTGAAAGGGTTGGCTAATTTATCTCTTAACTTGTAAAATAAAGAGAAAAAAAGCTTAGCGTAAGAGTGAGCTTGTAAGAGGTCGGTCAAACGAGATCGAGAGATAGGCAGCCGGTCATACCTGATCATGTTATAAAAACTTCTTTTTTCCCTTGTGCCCATGGACGTAGGTTGGATCCATTCCGCCAAACCACGTTAAACCCTCTATCTTGTCTCTGTGTTTTCCATCTTTTACTAAGTTTGCCATTGGTCCCCAAACCAAACAAATTCACAGTTGAGGGTGGATTGTTCGAGGAGTGAGTTCACCGATTTTCCCTTGAAACGAAAATCAGTCGTCAATAAGTTCTATTATCATAATCAAGTGCTATAAAAGACGTTAAAGAGTTTTCCAATTCTCTGTGAAGTGCTCTAACTTTTTGAAGCCCTTTAATCTCGCTTCAACACTTACTAAGTTTAGTGTCACACGAGCGTCCTGAGTTGCTCTAAATTTTGAGGCACTACACGAGTTTTTTTTAAAAAAACCCACACTGATAATATAATTTTTTACCCGAAACCTTAACATAATTGGGGCGAGGCAAGTGAGGAGAGGGACTCGCCTCCTTCTGATGAGAAGGGATGCCGAGAAAATATGTTGCAAAGTCAGTAGTCCTATGGCTTTCAGGTGGGAATATACGCTTAAAAATGAGAATTGCTTTAGACTTGCGCGTCCTAGTTTTAGATTTAGCCAGCAGCTTGTTTCAAGGCCACCTCTGAGTGTGTGAATCCACTAAATTTGATGGAGGAGTCAATCTGGACAGGAAAAAAATTGAATTATTATCATCTCAAAACATCAATCTATAAAAAAAGGTGAAGATGCCACTGCCAGCAGTAATTTTGATCAACATGGCTGCATGTAGAGTGGGTTTACGTGACTACGATTATTGACAAAAAAGAAGTATTTTTAATAGAAAACAGAATTCCTGTGGAAACCATACAAGTAAAACATAAAGTTGCAAAATGTAATCCATATTGTATATTATTTTATATGGTCAATATTTGTCTTTTATAAGAAAATAGTAAAGTTTTCTTATTTTTCAAATGATTATTAAATTCAATGAAAGAAATATAAATTCATTACTTTCTAATAATGCAGTGTCAGTGTACCGACAGCAACATTCTTCAAAAAAGTCAAAGCTGAGTAATAATTCAATTTTAAAGGCATTGGTGTCAAGGTCTCCTGATAAGTGTTCAATGAAAGTATGGCTGGAAATTTCCTGGCCAGACCTTCACTCAATTATCATGGGCCTCAGTCAAGTCAACTTTGCTCATAGCGACGAGTTATGTACCAAATTTGTTTTCTACATTTATTACTTTGAAGCCGAAGTGCCTTCTTTTTTCGGGTATTTGAAGCCGAAAAGTCTAGTCTTCTCTTCAACATAGTTCACAAAACATTATGCATGCTGTTTCTTGTAGAATTATTGCAAGTTTTGGGACCACAAACAACTTGTTGTTCACGAAATTGGAAAGACTGCATCATTTATAAAATTCAATGGATTGTGACAAAATTTGATGTTTGAAAATTATGTCATACATGGAATTGGTCAGCATTTAGAATATAAATAATGCAGCCTTGGCTAAAATGAAGTCTGTTTATTTCATAACTGTATAAAATATAATTCATATTCATGGACAGATTAAGGGACATTTATTTCATAACTGTATTTATCTTTGGTCATACACCCAATTATATGCAGACACTCGTACATCTGAATTATGATAAGTAAAAATCCACTAAATGATATCAGAGTCTTATAATTTCATAGAATGAACCAAAAGCTAATTTCAAATGAGTGAAAATAGAAATGAGAAATCAACATCAATGTCAAAAAATATAATAATAATTTATTATAAATTTAATAAGATTTTAGTGAGTTTGGTCACGGACCGGTGGTAAACACACACGTAACGCAAGCGCACGTATCGCTCAAACAGTATAAAATATATCGATCCCACGAGTACTTAATACCTATGCTATTAATTTGCGAAGTTAAATGTCTACGAGTATCTAATTAATTTGAATGTTGATTGGATGATGATTTTAACTAAGACAAGTAAACAAAACTGTGCAAATGTGAATTAAAGGAAAAATCAATATTATAAAACTATCTAGGGTTGTGAATCATTCTAATATATTTTAAGGATGAAGTAATTATCTCATGTTTGTGTAATATATCAGTCTATTAACCTGGAATACGAAAATATGTAAAAGTCTTTGTCGATGGTCAGATGCAAACACCTAAAGTAACCCAATTAACTATATATTTATGTTGACCAAGAAACTCTTAATGCATTAAGATTAAGTTCCAATTGTGGCTACCCACGCCCGACAGGTATATGTCTATCATGGAAGGAATTCTACCCTAAGGGAAATTTACGCTAAGGTCAGATCGTGAGCTATTGAGTCTAAGGCTGAAACCTAAAATCATTTCGTGAAGTTCATTTTAAGTTTACCAAATTAATCTTATTAGTGGCCAATTAATAAGAAACATTAAAATTAAGACTCAATAAATAAACCTATACGTTACACAAGACAATAAATAACCAACTTATAAACCAGTGATATTGGAATTCATTACAACCATAGATAAGGTATTTAGTTATTACACATATTTAGGATTACAATAGATAAAAATAAATAAAATATTATAAACAAATTTGAAAATTAAAAAAGGTAAAATAAAATATTAGGGTTAGGGGATCCACTTTTATTACTTCTAATTTAGAAATCTCTCTTATTATAATATATAAATTTGCGTTATATTACCAACCGACCATATAGGCGGTATCATAATTAAATCAGATTTTAATTAATTCCAACCAACCATAAAGACAATATCTAATTAAGTCAGATTAAAATTAATTTAATTAAGTCCAACCGCCCAATAAGGCGGTATCTAATTAAGTCAGGTTTTAAGATAATTTATATATTATAAATAAAGGGAGATTAGTCTAAACTATCATAATAAAAGCTTCACCTTTGCACCATAGCAGAAAGAAGTTACCTGCTCATGCTTTAAGTAAAACAAAGAAATATTTATTACTTAAAATAAAAATTAAATACAAGAAAGCAGTAAATAAACAAGCAAGATACTCCTTCTGAATTAGGCCTCCATTTATAAGCTTCAAAAACCCCACGTGTCGCGACGCAGAACTTCTGCACATCACGACGCGTTCTACAGTACTGTACAAGTGTCGGCAACTGATTTATTGCTTCGGCGTCGCGACGTGTTGAGGGTTGGCATCGCGATGCGGGCTACAGTGATGAAGTCATGATGACATAAGTTATGACGCGTGTCGACAGGCTGCATAATTGAGGTGCGTCGCGACACAGAGAAGTGTGCACGTCGCGACGCGTGAATAATGAATTTCCCATTTTGCCCTTTTTATTTATTTTTTTTTGCCGTTTTGGCCCCAATTTGATTCCATTGAGTCCTAAAATCTTATTTTCTTACAAAATAACACAGAACACATCAAAATATTCACAAAAATCGAAAAACTAATCAAGATATTAAGTAAAAAGGGGCAGTAAATATTTATATATTTTCCGCTCATCACACCCCCAAACCTAACATTTTGCTAGTCCTCGAGCAAAATAAATAAATTAAAATGCAATAAACAAACTAAAAATAAAATTTAACTAAGCCACTTTCGTAGGGATCACGATTGCATTTAGCGTATGCAATAAGCCTTTAAACCCATAAGTGTCTCTAGTGGACTAGTTGTAGTCTCGTGAGGGCTTACAGCTACGATACCCACAAACGTCAATCAAATGTACAATCAAACACACAAAGCAAGATAAATAAGTTAGTAACTAAACAAGTGAAATTCTTATCCAAGTTAATAGTTGTTTTATTTCTTTCTAAATTACCAAATAAGTAAATTCTCCGCTTATTCTTACCATTCTCCATATGCACAACCAACAAGGTATTAATCAACTCATTGTGCCCACAATATTCATAAGTGTATTTGAAAAGAGAGTAGTATTTGTGCCCGAATGTTAGGATGGATCTGCAAGTGTGAGACTATTGTTTTTACGCTTGATCGATTCTCCCCAGTAGTGCTTGACACGTTGGCTGTTAACTTTGAATGTATAATTGGAGTTTGGGTCATGTAACTCAACAGCTTCGTATGGTAAAACTTGGGTTATTACAAATGGACTTGACCACCGTGATTTTAGCTTGACAGGGAAAATTTTCAATCTTGAGTTGTATAATAATACCCGCTGCCGTGGTTCCAGTTGTCTGCGCACTATTTTCTGATCATGCCATTTCTTGGTATTTTCTTCGTATAGTTTGGCAATCTCATAAGTATGGAGGTGAAATTCCTCTAATTTATTCAATTGTAAAAGTCGTTTCTCTCATGCTACTTGTAGATCAAAATTTAGCTTTTTCAGTGCTCAGTACGCTTTATGTTCGAGCTCCACAAGCAGATGGCATGTTTTCCCAACACACCAGTCGGTATGGGGACATTCCTAAGGGTGTCTTGTAAGCTGTCTGTGTTGGGGTTGGTGCTCAGAGCGCCAATTCCCGGTTGTATTTCTTTATGAATACTTCTATAAAACGTTATTATTTTGAATAATATATGCAGTTTCTATAATATAATCTATCTTTTAAATATAGTAAAGATGTAATGACCTTAGAATGACTAGTAATGGTACTGCTCCAAAAGCGTCGCAACTGACATTGAGTAGTATCATGACGTTGTCATTCTCAGACAGTTCCTGGTCAAGGTTTCCACTACTTGGTCAGTAAAGTAAACCCGTTGAGACCGGTACATGTCGTATACTGGAATATATGATTCCAATGGTTTCTCAATGAACCATAAGTCTTAGAGACTAGTATAGACGTGTAGGTGTTTATAGCGGATAAACACTGAACGACTCACCAAAGATTTTTAATGGATGGTACACCAACGTCAATAAGAATCTTATCGGGTTGAGTAGCACTTGTCATTCTTAGACTTGAGATGCCACTGTGGGCACATGAGACATCTTCTACACTTAGATGGCAGTCACATCACCGATCTATTAAGATCAGACCTCCGCCTGTTCGTTGGGTGTAGATAGATCCTCAGGGTGTCCTGTGTGTATCGAGATAGGATCTGTCAGTTCTGTGTATCAGAGCATAGGTAGTCCATATGATTAGCAATCAGATAAAAACCATGGGCCCGTGGTACTGTTAGACAATTATGACCCATAGCGTCACTATTTGTAAAAGACATTGTGGTTTTTGTACAAATTAATTATGTAGCAATGGAAATTATCTTTTTATCATTTTGTAATTTGATTACTTAAATATATATAAATGATAAAAGTCCAAACGATTAGTTCCGGATTATAAGATATGAAACCGTATCAATCCATAAAGGTTTAATCATTAAATATCTCTAGTCGTAGTAATATCGAGATTGGACATCGATAATGCGGAATAGACTAGTATTGCACGTGTGCGTGTTATGGAAGCGTAACAACATAGTTCTCATATATTTAAGTATTGGATACTTATACAAGTGTGATAGGAGGTTTTTTTACCGATGGTACGGAAACAGCTTCGCTCTGGATAGACCCCGCGGAATCTCATTGGTAGTATGACCATGTGTCTATGGGAATCCGCATCAATGTAGGTGTATTTGGTCTTAACCAGAGACTTGCATCGCTAGTACTTTCAACAATCAATACGCTTTGGTTTTGGTCGTCCAGGACTTTAACAGGTTCTGTGTACGCCTCTTCTGGGTTTATTGAGAATCGTAGTGTATTGGGTGTGATGTCAAGATGAAAGTATCACTTCAGTCATATGGAGATGATGATCACACAGGGATACAGAACTGGTACTCTAAATGGTTGCAACCATCAGGATAATATGACATGATCATGATTATCCGATGAAAGAGACTAGTTTCTTGTAATCCGATATATGCTTCGTACGTGGCAGACACTATTCCATCCCCAGGCCTTGCATGTGACATCTGATACTGGATCGCTATAAGCAATACAACGTATACTACGCCTGACATAGATTATATATTCCATTAAGAATATTTCTGGAGAGTTGGGTAGGCATGGTACTTTGTGTACGTACGTGTTCGGATAGTCCGACGACCGGATTTACTGCCAATATATCCAGGGATCTCTTGGGTCGCTTCCCAAAGATTCACCGATGACGTATGATTCGAGCATAATTAATCTGTGATTAATTACGGACAGATTTTATCTATGATAAAATACAATTTGAAGAGAGAGAACGATTAATTTGGAATTAATCGATAAAATAATATATTCGATATATTAAACGAAATTAGATTTCGACGCGGAATTAATATTGGATTTTAATTCGGGCAAATGAATTAATTTAGAATTAATTCACGAGCGACGTGAATAGTAATTTTGTTTGGCATAATTATTTAATTAAATTTGATTTAATTACGTCGCAACCGAAAATTCGTTAATACGGAATTAGCGAACCCGAGCCCGGGAGTGTTTGCGGGCCCACTCGGATTTCGAATCAAGTGGGACCCACATGTCACATCACTTGTCACATCACTTGTCACTTTAATTAACTTTTTGGTGATGGGTTTTGGTGAAGGAATGATGATGATTTGCCTTACACTCAAGTTGATGGAATGATTGACTATTACCTAAACTTGGTTTTGGTATATGTTTAATTTTGAATTTTGAATATCAACACAACCAAGTCAATATTTTCACTTCATCTATTTCCTCTCTCAACTCACGGTTTCAGAGTAAATTTTTCCCCAAAAATTTTCTTCATTGCCGTGACTTTCCAAGGAGATTTAGAAGATTTGTAGCAAATTTTCTAAAGTACTAGCACACCAATGAATCATCCAAGGTGATAGGGAAACCATCCCAAAAGCTTGGAATCAACTCAAAAGTTTGGAGCTTGGATCTCATTCCCAAAGAGGAGCTTGGCCGAAAACTTGGAGGAAAAAGTTTTATGTTTGACGCATCCTAAATCCGTTCATTGTAAGTATGATTCCGCCATACTTCGTTATGTATTCACTTTATTTTCATTGCTTATTATGATCTTGGATTGTCTTAGAGACCAACAATGGTATCATGAGCCTTGAATAAGCATGAAAATTGAATTTAGGGTAAATTTGATTTGAGCATGATTTAACCAAATTGTTTGTTTGAGCATGCTTGTATACGGATAACTTGGAGTTATATGTGATCAATTTGAAGAAAATTGAATTGCATTAATTTTCCCCAATTTTTTGCATGTTGGCCGAATGCATAGTAGCCCTAAAGTCATGGTATTTTTTGTTTTTTGATCATTGGATGAGTTGAAAGACATGGATAAATTGATATGATTTTTTGAGACATGTATAATGATTTAATTGGATTGAAATCGAAATCGGTTTAAAAAACCCTCAAAATGCCGTGACTTAGTAAGCATGAAATGAGATGCTTTTTTGTTTCAATAATGTTGGACATGTGTTGGAAAAATTGAAGCATGATTAATTGATTAAATTGATATTTTGGAAATGTTAATTTAGATAATTAATTAATGTAATACACTTTAATTAATTAAATTATGAAATTTGGAATTTTAAATTTTAATTAGTTGGGCTTAATTTAGAATTGGGCTTAAATGTTGTATTTGGGCTTAATGGGCTTAGTTGGGCCAAGTTGGTTTAGGTCAATTGGATTGGATCCAAATTGGGCCTAAATCATTCCATTAAGTCCAAATATGACAAATGGGCCTAAATTGGTTTCTTGGAAAATATGGTGATTCTTTAATTGTGCTTTGGTATTTGGGTTTGACCCATATTGACCAAAGTCAATGCCTCAAGAAATTAATTGAAAGCCCATTGGACTTTAATTAAATAACATTGGAAGTTAATTGGGCTTTGAGACCCATTTAGATTAGATTTGGAATCTAAGTCGTAAAGGCACATTAAAAAGTGTAGTTATTTAATTTAGAATTAAATATGGAATTAGTATTGAATACGAATTAAATTAGATTTAAATTGTAGTTCGATATAATTCAAGAATTCGTACTTTAAGTACTTATTCTTAAACGAGTTGGACTCGCGCAAATCAAATCGTTGTTTGAACATTGGATGATCACTTTATTCAAAGATTAATTAATTGGATTAGATTGATTGAATAACATGCTTTGTGTGAATACATGGATGTGTTGAATGAATAATGTATATCAGATGGATATTAGAAGGGAAAGGGCAATTTTGGAAATTGTTGTAAATTTAGAATTTATTAAATTGGACCTGCGTGTCCAGCCTTATCTCTATTGATTCTTTGTAATTCTCTTCTCACCTAATTCCCCTCAATGTTAATGAGGTTTCTTTCATTTTATTATGTAATTGGGTAAAAGTAAGAATAGTGCTAGCCGGGGAGAGGAAAAAGAGTGATTTGTTCTAGGCACAATCTGTGAGATATCCATCCGCATATCATTATTAATTTATTTTCGCGCCTTATTATGCTTTTAGAATGCATCCTTAAGGGTGTATGATGAGACCTAACAAAGATAATAAATTGGTTGCCAATTTACGCGAAAAACCCTCAATAAATATTAAGCGTTTTCCTTCCATTTAGTGATTCTTACTCAAGATCCAAGATTGGCACTGGTTTGTTGGCCAAATTCAAGACTTTTGTCCATCGCGGATGTGTTTGAATTATGAAGGCTTTGTTCCATATCGTATGTCTTGTCCAAGTTGTGATTTGTTGGCCAAAGTCAAGATCACTTCTTGTCCATCGACATCGATTACGAAGCTTTCCAAAGTCAATGGGTTCCGCTTAACTGGAATCATTAAGCTTGTTGTGCCAAAGCCAAGGCTTAGTTGATTCAGAGCAAAAAGGTTAGGAAAATATATTGGATATATATTGTATATATATTTCGGACTTGGAGGTCCACCTATCGGATCAATGAATTGGATGAGATCCAATTGATCTCAGAGATCTACCTAATTAAATATCATACAGCTTGTTGGCCAAAGTCAAGGTTGTGTGTTATTTAACGGGATCCTAGCCCACTAGGAAACTAAGTTTCCCGAGTACTCAACAGAGGGTTAAAGGCTCGCCGAAAAATAGTGGGAGGCTAGTATTGAATTTGCAATTTCGTTCAAATACTTAGCTTTACGCGCTTTCAAATTATTTCGTCAATTATTTTTATTAGTTGGACTAATATATTATTATTTTTCTTGTAACAGTTAGATTGTACCCATACATCATTAATCGAATAGTTGGACTATTGTGATTAAGATGACAAGAAAGTTAAGCATTAGGGATATTGTCATGGGCGACAACGTCTTTAATGGCACAAACTTTCAGGACTGGGATATGAATCTCAGAATTATTCTAGGATTCGAGAAGTTACTCTACACAATAGAGCGACCTCTTGGGCCTAAGCCCCGACCTGATCAGTTGTTTGAGCTAGAGCTTTGGAAGACTCACAGCGATGAAAACGCGACTGCTCAATCGGTAATGCTTGCCGCTATGACTCACAATTCTGTCGTCAAAACAATGGGTTGGATCCCTATGAGATGATGGCGAAGTTGCATGATCTTCATCGATATAACCTTAGATCGCAAAGATATGAGTTGCAGAAGAAGCTCTTCCGCGCTCGAATGTCAGAGGGTATGTCTGTTGAGTACCATGTGTCACAGACGATTGCTGACATTGAGCAGCTCGGACAGATGGGCATAGTCTTCGAGGCTGAGACTTCAGTAGATTTCATCCTACAGTCTCTCACTGACACTTGGAGTGGGTTCATCATGAACTACAACATGTTGAATCAAGACCAAACTCTTGGGAGATTGTTAGACAATTATTAACCATAGCGTCACTATTTGTAAAAGACATTGTGGTTTTTGTACAAATTAATTATGTAGTAATGGAAATTGCATTTTATCATTTTGTAATTTGATTACTTAAATATATATAAATGATAAAAGTCCATATGATTAGTTGCGGATTATAAGATATGAGACAATATCAATCCATAAAGGTTTAATCATTAAATATCCCTAGTCGTAGTATTATCGATATTGGACATCGATAATGCGGAATAGACTAGTATTGCACTTGTGCGTGTTATGGAAGCGTAACATCATAGTTCTCATAAATTTAAGTATTGGATACTTATGCAAGTGTGATAGGAGGTTGTGTTTACCGATGGTACGGAAACAGCTTTGCTCTGGATAGACCCCGCGGAATCCCATTGGTAGTATGACTATGTGTCTATGGGAATCCGCATCAGGGTAGGTGTATTTGGTCTTAACTTGAGACTTGCATCGCTAGTACTTGTGACAATCAATACGCTTTGGTTTTGGTCGTCCAAGACTTTAACAGGTTCTGTGTACGCCTCTTCTGGGTTTATTGAGAAACGTAGTGTATTGGGTGTGATGTCAAGATGGAAGTATAACTTCAGTCATATGGAGATGATGATCACGCAGGGATACAGAACTCGTACTCTAAATGGTTGCAACCATCGGGATAATATGACTTGGTCATGATTATCCGATTAAAGAGATTAGTTTTTTGTAATCCGATATATGCTTTGTACGGGGCATACACAATTCCAGCCCTAGGCCTTGCATGTGACATTCGATATTGGATCGCTATACGCAATATTACGTATACTACATCTGACATAGATTATATATTCCATTAAGAATATTTATGGAGAATTGGGTAGGCACGGTGCTTTGCTAGAAGCCAACCATGTCTCGTAAATCGGTAAAAACGTAGTATGAGGTACGTACGTGTTCGGAGAGTCCGACGACTGGATTTACTGCCAACATATCCAGGGATCTCTTGGGTCACTTCCCGAAGATTCACCAATGACGTATGATTCAAGCATAATTAATCTGGGATTAATTACAGAGAGATTTTATCTAGGATAAAATACTATTTGAAAAGAGAGAACGATTAATTTGGAATTAATCGATAAAATAATATATTCGATATATTAAAGGAAATTAGATTTCGACGCGGAATTAAAATTGGATTTTAATTCGGGCAAACGAATTAATTTAGAATTAATTCGCGAGCGACGTGAGTAGTAATTTTGCTTGGCATAATTATTTAATTAAATTTGATTTAATTACGTCGCAACCGAAAATTCGTTAATTCGGAATTAGCGAACCCGAGCCCGGGAGTGTTTGTGGGCCCACTCGAATTTCGAATCAAGTGGGACCCACATGTCACATCACTTGTCACTTTAATTAACTTTTTGGTGATGGGTTTTGGTGAAGGACTGATGATGACTTACCTTACACTCAAGTTGATGGAATGATTGACTATTACCTAAACTTGGTTTTGGTATATGTTTCATTTTGATTTTTGAATATCAAAAAAACCAAGTCAACATTTTCATTTCACGTCTTTCCTCTCTCAACTCACGGTTTTAGAGCAAATTTTTCCCCAAAACTTTTCTTTATTGCCGTGACTTTCCAAGGATATTTAGAAGATTTGTAGCAACTTTTCTAAAGTGCTAGCACACCAAGGAATCATCCAAGGTGATAGGGAAACCATCCCAAAAGCTTGAAATCAACTCAAAAGCTTGGAGCTTGGATCTCATTCCCAAAAAGGAGCTTGACCAAAAACTTGGAGGAAAAAGTTTTGTGTTTGACGCATCCTAAATCCATTCATTGTAAGTATGATTCCGCCATACTTCTTTATGTATTCACTTTATTTTCATTGCTTATTATGATCTTGGATTGTCTTAGAGACCAACAGGTACAATTTAGAAGTTAGTTCTAAATTTTTTTTTTGATTGCTAATAGAATAGTCGACTGGATAATCCCTATAGAGATTTAACGTTTACATCTATATCTCTGGGATTTATCCGGATACATGTGATGGAGGAATTATACATTTGCCATGACCTCGACCTGTATGATTCAGCGAGTTTATCTGTGATCGTCATAATTTACAGGTGGATAAATTATGGACACAAAATTGGATTTCGTGACGGATATGCCAGAATCTAGAGAGTCTCACTAATGAAATATACTCGTAGAGCACTAGGGCAACAATTATAAATAATGTTGATTATTTATAAAGTCGTTTAAAGGTTAAACGCAAAATACATGTGAAGGGACCCGATAGTCATTTCCTTAATTTTTGTGTATTTGCATTTAATGCTTGATTAATTCAAATACACATTAATTAATTGTCAAATTGAGATATTTGACTAATATTATAAATATATATATATGTATTTGATATTTATTGTAAATATAATACATATATTTAATATATTTGTATTTAATTAATTAATTAAATATTTAATTGTTAATTGTTTAATTAATAATTAAAATATAAATATCTTAAAGTTATGGTATTTTATTAATGGCTTGAGTTGCAATTGTTGACTAACTTTAATTCATTAAATGGTTTGATGATTAAAGTTAACAAGTTGTAAAGCTAATTAAATGAAATAAAAGCAAAAATATCTAGATATTTTTTACTAGCAAAATTCGGCCAAGGGCTTTATTTGGCAAGTATATATTGTTTTGTTTCATTTAGGGTTTACTAACCTAATACACTTTATACAAAAACTCCATTGAAGAAACAAAAGAAGCTAGAGAGAAAAATAAAGAAAAACAAGCAAAATTTGGAATTTTAGTAAGTTTCTTCAACTTACTATTAGAGAGGAAAATGTTTCTTTTGTTCTAAGCTATATGCTATGATGTTTTCTTGTTATTATTTTCTTTATTCTTGGTGTTTTTGTTTGATGGAAGTTTGTTGATAAGGTTATGCATGTATAAAATTCAAATGATGCTTCTAATGAGTTAATAAGCATACTTTTGAAAGTTTGAGAAACTTGTTGCTAACCTAGAGTTGTTGACCCACTCTTAAATGACCTAGATTTGATCTATAGTTATTTCATTGTGTTGAGACTTGATTTGAATGGAAGAAACATGATTTAAGTATTGGATTTTGTTAATTTGGTCTAATTTGTCCAATTTGTAGAAATTGAAAAATTAGGGTTTAAGACCACTTCCAAATTTGGGGATTTTCATTTATATGGTGTATTTAGATTTTTATATGATGCATGTAAAATATGGGTTGATTCGATTTTGTCTTAATGTGTTTTGAACATTGGAAGTGCAAAATACACAATTATCCCACCCTTGGAGGCTCTAGGCCTTGGCTAAGTTTTTGGGGTTATTGTTGCAAATTGTATTTTTAAATTTGGGACATGTTAAACTAATCCTAGAAATGATTTAGAATCATTCTAAATTTTTTTGAACAATTTCGGATTAAAATAAACAAAATGTTATGTTTAAGGGCAATTCGGTAAATTAACATTAATTTGATTTATAGTGTTTTATTTCATAATTTGAATATTGGATAATAAAATAAATAAGTTTATTCTATTAATCCGAGAAAAAGTTTTGAAATCGGAAAATTCTGATAAAGTTTTGAAATCGGAAAATTCTGATTTTCCACTGTTCCGCTGCGTTACCGGATATCCGTAATAAAACCCCTACAAAATGGTATCAGAGCAAGTCTGATTCTAGGCCCCCTAATATGATAAGCCCTTTAATTCATGTTTAATCTGTTTTCTTGACTTTATACATGCATGTTATAATCTAATTTGATTAGATTTAGGGTGTATGACACTTAGCGGAAAATCCCTAATTAATAAGGTTTAAATGTAATTATGTATTTGATGAATGTTATATGGTCCGTCTTGTCAATACGGTTTATAAATATTTCTCCGTGACTACATCTGATACCGTGCCTCTGTTGTGAGGGTGTAGCCGATAGAGATTTATTTATACCGGATGTATATCAGATACTAGATAAATTCAAGCAAAAGCGGAATCCTGAACGTGCCCTAGCTGTCAGGGTTACGCAAGTAACTTAAGTTTATCATTGATGAGTTTAACCTTGGTACGTCTCCTTGTGGGCCTGCATTAGCAGCGACAACGAGAAACGACCAGGACCGGAAACCCAGGAGTCACTAGTGAGTTATTGACAAATGAGTTGTCTACCTAATGAATATACGTAGGCGAGACCGTGCCTCTGTTGTGAGCTGAAATATATTCACGGGATCCACCTTTCACTATTCGTATTTAATTTAATTATTAAAACTTTGTATTCTGTTTGGGGATTACAGTATTGCATGATTTAGTGGGAGGGGCATTTTTAGATTAAAAATCCATGATCTAGTTTATGCTTATGATATTATATGAAACTGCTTAAATTTTTGCTAACCGTTTTTCGTTATCTATATGATAGATTTGTGATGGCGGCACCATCCACAAATCCGTTTGCGTGTATGCTTGATGCGAATAAACTAAAAGACGCTGATAACTTCCCCGATTGGGATCTGGATTTGAGGATTGTCCTCGATTCCAAGAGGTTGGGATATGATCTTGAGGGTCCACTGCCCCTTACTATGGCAGAGGACGCTACACCGGAGGAACACAAAGTCTTCCAAGCTTGGAAGGATGATGATTTAAGGGTTAAATCATACATCTTAAGTTCGCTTTCACCGGGACTCAAGAAACAGTATTATGGCATGTCAGATGCTTATACTATGATGACACGATTAAGACAATCGTTTAAGAACCAAGAACAAGTAGTTGTTCACAAGGTCGCAATGGAACTGTTCCATGCGCGATTGGATGAGGGGCAAGCTATTAGCCCACATGTTCTTCAGATGATCGATTTGATCGATCAACTGAGGCAATATAATCTCATTCTGAATGACATTCTCGGTAGGAGTGTCATTCTTGGTTCGGTCCCAGCTTCCTATCGCCAGTTTGTGATGTATTTCAACATGAACGGGATTATCTATACCTACCAAGAGCTGTATAGGATGTTTCTCACGGTGAAAGAGGACCTCAAGAAGGGAGTACCGACTCGTCCTCCTAGACCTACTTCACTTTCTGCTTCTTCCCAGACTTGGTCAAAGGGAAAGAAGAAGAAGAAAGGGAAGAAGAAGAAGGGTTTTGGTCCTCAACCACAGGCAAAGATAGCAAAGCCTAAGAGGGCTTCTGAAGACAAGTGCCATCAATGCAGCAAAGTCAGGCACTGGAAAAGGAATTGTCCTGACTACATAGCCCAGCTGAGGAGGGAGAGAGCATCTACATCAGGTACATTTATTTTTCTAGTTATTGATATATCTTTGGTTGTGAAGCCGTTACATCCAAATGGATTTTAGATTCTGCTTGTCCCATTCACATTTGCAAATCGTTGCAGGTGCTGAAGGAAAGTAGAAGACTGAAGCCTGGAGAGATGCAGTTGCGATTCGAGAGTGGAGACTCTCTGGATGCAGTTGCAGTGGGAGTATGCGAGATCTCATTGCCGAATGGGACACATTTGTTAAATGACTGTCATTTTGTGCTGGATGTGTAGCGAATATTATATCACTTTTTGTATTGGATACAGAAGGCTTTTGTATTAATATTAAGAAATGTTCTTTGTATTTATATGATAAAAGTAATATTCAGATCCTTTGTTGTCCAAACCAGCATGGTCATTATACATTGCAAACTTCAAAAGATATTTTAAATACTGGAGTTAATAAACGTAGTTTACCTGTAATTAATAATACTGAACTTTGGCATATGCGGCTGGGTCACATAGGCATTAAACGCCTTACCCAATTGGTTAAGAATGGTTTGATACCAGATCTTACCATTGAATCCTATCCAACTTGTGAATCCTGTATTCAGGGTAAGATGACCAAAGCCCCATTTTCTGGTGTTGGACACCGCCCCACTAACTTATTGGAACTCGTACATTCTGATGTATGTGGTCTACTAAGTCAGACTGCTCACAGTGGTTATTCATACTTCATTACCTTTACCGATGATTTGTCACGGTACGGTTATGTGTATTTGATGCGACATAAATCGGAAACCTTTGAAAAGTTCAAAGAGTTCCGAAACGAAGTAGAAAAACAAACTGGTCAATATATTAAATGCCTTCGATATGATAGAGGCGGTGAATATATGAGTGGTGAGTTCATGGATTATATAAAGGAGAATGGGATTCTCACTCAATATACTCCTCCAGGTACTCCACAGTACAATGGAGTATCTGAGAGGAGAAATCGGACTTTATTGGATATGGTCCGATCGATGTTGAGTTTCACAGATTTGCCCTATTACGTATGGGGCTAATCTATTTTAACAGCTGCACATCTTTTGAATAAGATTCCTTCAAAAGTTGTTCCTACGACTCCGTATGAGATATGGTTCGGTAGAAGACCAAATCTTAGTTACATTAAGGTTTGGGATTGTCCTGCCTATGTTAGGGTAACTTAGCAAGATAAGCTTTCACCTCGAGGGCAAGAGTTTAGGTTTGTCGGATATCCTTCGAATATGATGGGATATCTGTTCTATGATACCGAACATCGAAATATGTTCATAGCTCGCTTCGCAAAATTTCTAGAAGTAGAATTTTTGTCAGAAGGTGGTAATCATAGATAGGTTGAACTTAATGAAGTCCAACCTGAAAACAACGAACCAAATAAGGAACCTGAAGTTCAAGTAGATGAAAGACCTTCAACACAAACTCCGTATGTCAGAAAGGGTATCTAGACCTCCTGAACGCTTGTATTTGATACAAGAAAAGAGTCTAGATGTTCTCTTAGTTGAAGAGATTGATCCTTTCACCTATAGAGAATCGATGTTGGACATCGACTCCGTGAAATGGCAAAGTGCCATGAAATCCGAGTTAGACTCAATGCATGAGAACCAAGTTTGGGACTTGGTTCCGCTTCCCGAAGGAATTGTTCCTATCGGTTGTAAATGGGTTTACAAGAGGAAGCACGGGCCTGACGGTAAGGTTGAAACTTACAAGGCCCGACTGGTAGCAAAAGGTTACATGCAGTGACCTAGCGTCGACTACGATGAAACTTTTTTGCCAGTACCAATGCTTAAGTCTATTCGGATTTTGCTTTCTATAGCTGCGTATCATGACTACGAGATTTGGAAAATGGATGTCAAAACAGCTTTTCTGAATGGATTTCTTGATGAAGAAATCTATATGGAACAGCCGGAAGGTTTTGCATCCAGCGAAAACTCGGGTATGGTATGTAAGCTTAAGAAGTCCATTTATGGACTTAAACAAGCTTCACGAAGTTGGAATCTTCGATTCGACGAGATTATTAGATCGTCTGGTTTTCTCAGGAATTCGGAAGAATCCTATGTGTTTCAGAAGGCCAGTGGGAGCATGGTCGTATTTTTAGTCCTATATGTTGATGACATCCTAATCATTGGGAATGATTTAGGAATGTTACAAAATGTCAAAGCGTACCTCTGTAAGAATTTCTCCATGAAGGACCTGGGAGAAACTTCCTATGTTTTAGGGATAAAACTCTATAGAGATAGACAAATGAGGCTGATTGGGTTATCCCAATCAACGTACATAGATAAAATCTTGGAACGGTATAATTTTGGTAACTGTAAGACAGCAAACATATCGTTCAGACAAGGGATTCATCTTTCTAAGAAGATCATTCCACAAACAGAAGATGAGAATGTTAGAATGTCAAACCAACCTTATGCTAATGTTTGGGTATCATAATGTATGCCATGTTAAATACAAGGCCTGATATCAGTTTCGCTGTTAGCGTAACTAGCAGATATCAGTCCAATCCAGGTAATGACCATTGGATGGCCATTAAACATATCCTCAAGTATCTTAATGGTACTAAGGATAAGTTAATAATTTATGGAGGAAACGAACTGCAAGTTAACATGTATACGGATTTCGAGTTCCAATCGGATCCCGATGATAGAAAGTCTACATCTGGATTCGTATTTACCCTTAACGGAGGTGCAGTTTGTTGGAAGAGTTCCAAACAGGGATTAAAAGTATATTCCACCACTGAGGCATAATATATTGCAGCTTATGAAGCTGCAAAAGAGGCTGTGTGGATAAAGAACTTTGTCACATAATTGGGAGTTGTCCCAAGTATCGAGAATGCGATTCCGTTATACTGTGATAATACTGGAGCCATTGCGTAATCAAAAGAACCGAGTGCGCATCGGAAGTCGAAGCATGTGGAACGCAAGTACCACATCATTCGAGAGATTATGTCGCGAGGGGATATTGTCGTGTGTAAGGTACCGAGTGAAGATAATGTAGTAGACCCACTGACGAAGGCCATACCTCCGAAGTTGTTTGATAAACACGTGGAGTCGATGGGTATTAGATACAATCGTTATTGGCACTAGAGTAAGTGAGAGTTTTTGATGGGGTTGGTGCTCAGAGCGCCAATTCCCGGTTGTATTTCTTTATGAATACTTCTGTAAAATTATTATTTTGAATAATATATGCAGTTTCTATAATATAATTTATCTTTTAAATATGGTAAAGACGTAATGACCTTAGAATGACTAGTCATGGTGCTGTTGCAAAAACGTCGCAACTGACATTGAGTAGTATCATGACGTTGTCATTCTCAGACAGTTCCTGGTCAAGGTTTACACTACTTGGTCAGTAAAGTAAACCCGTTGAGACCGGTACATGTCGTATACTAGAATATATGATTCCAATGGTTTCTCAATGAACCATAAGTCTTAGAGACTAGTATATAAGTGTAGGTGTTTATAGCGAATAAACACTGAACGACTCACAGAAGATTCTTAATGGATGGTACACCAACGTCAATAAGAATCTTATCAGGTTGAGTAGCACTTGTGATTCTTAGACTTGAGATGTCACTGTGGGCACATGAGACATCTTCTACACTTAGATGGCAGTCACGTCACCGATCTATTAAGATCAGACCTCAGCATGTTCGTTGGGTGTAGATAGATCCTCAGGGTGTCCTGTGTGTATCGAGATAGGATCTGTCAGTTCTGTGTATCAGAGCATAGGTAGTCCATATGATTAGCAATCAGATAAAAACCATGGGCCCGTGGTATAATTTAGAAGTTAGTTCTAAATATTAATTTTTTTGAGATTGCTAATAGAATAGTCGACTGGATAATCCCTATAGAGATTTGACGTTTACATCTATATCTCTGGGATTTATCCGGATACCTGTGACGGAGGAATTATACATTTGCCATGACCTCGACCTGTATGATTCAACGAGTTTATCCGTGATCGTCATAATTTACGGGTGGATAAATTATGGACACGAAATTGGATTTCGTGACGGATATGCATGAATCTAGCGAGTCTCACTAATTAAATATACTCGTAGAGCACTAGGGCAACAATTATAAATAATGTTGATAATTTATAAAGTCGTTTAAAGGTTAAACGCAAAATAATGTGAAGGGACCCGATAGTCATTTCCTTAATTTTTGTGTATTTGCATTTAATGCTTGATTAAATCAAATACACATTAAATAATTGTCAAATTGAGATATTTGACTAATATTATAAATATATATATGTATTTGATATTTATTGTAAATAAAATATATTTATTTAATATATTTGTATTTAATTAATTAATTAATTAATTAATTGTTAAATGTTTAATTAATAATTAAAATATAAATATCTTAAAGTTATGATATTTCATTAATGACTTGAGTTGCAATTGTTGAGTAACTTTAATTCATTAAATGGTTTGATGATTAAAGTTAACAAGTTGTAAAGCTAATTAAATGAAATAAAAGCAAAAATACCTAGATATTTTTTACTAGCAAACTTCGGCCAAGGGCTTTATTTGGCAAGTATTTATTGTTTTGTTTGATTTAGGGTTTACTAACCTAATACACTTTATACAAAAACTCAATTGAAGAAACAAAAGAAGCTAGAGAGAAAGATAAAGAAAAACAAGCAAAACTTGGAATTTTAGTAAGTTTCTTCAACTTACTATTAGAGAGGAAAATGTTTCTTTTGTTCTAGGCTATATGCTATGATGTTTTCTTGTTATTCTTTTCTTTATTCTTGGTGTTTTTGTTTGATGGAAGTTTGTTGATAAGGTTATGCATGTATAAAATTCAAAGGATGCTTCTAATGAGTTAATAAGCATACTTTTGAAAGTTTGAGAAACTTGTTGCTAATCTAGAGTTGTTGACCCACTCTTAAATGACCTACATTTGATCTATAGTTATTTTATTGAGTTGAGACTTGATTTGAATCGAAGAAACATGATTGAAGTATTGGATTTTGTTAATTTGGTCTAATTTGTCCAATTTGCAGAAATTGAAAAATTAGGGTTTAAGACCACTTCCAAATTTGGGGCTTTTCATATATATGGTGTATTTGGATGTGTATATGATGCATGTAAAATATTGGGTTGATTGGATTTTGTCTTAATGTTTTTTGAACATTGGAAGTGCAAAATGCACAATTATCCCACCCTTGGAGGCTCTCGGCCTTGGCTAAGTTTTTGGGTTTTTGGTTGCAAATTGTATTTTGACATTTGGGACATGTTAAACTAATCCTAGAAATGATTTAGAATCATTCAAAATTATTTTGAACAATTTCAGATAAAATAAAATGTCTACGACGCGGGCTACAATTTCAGATATTGGGACATTTTGTTTTTTTGATTAATTTCAGATTAAAATAAATTATCCTTCTTATATTCGGCGTCGCGACGCGGGCTACAGTGATGATGTCATGCTGACGCAAGCTATGACGCGTGTCGGCAGGCTGGATAATTGAGGCGCGTCGCGACACAGAGAAGTGTGATATTTGCAAACCATGAGGTCAATAAATAGACACGTTTCTCACTTTGCAAGAATTTTGTTTTAATAAAAAGTGTGAATCCAATCTCAAAACATACAGAAAATTTTCTTCTCAGTTTTAAGAATGGAGAACCTTCCTTGCTTCTACGTCTTTAGTTCTTTGATCTTGTTCTTAAGCATCAAGTTGTCATTAGCAGCAGATACAATAACCCAGGCAACATTAATCCGTGATGGTGAGAAGTTAGTTTCATCTACTCAAAGGTTTGAGCTAGGCTTCTTCTCTCCTGGAAAATCCAAGTACAGGTACCTGGGAATATGGTACAAGCAGATTCCTGAAACAGCTGTATGGGTTGCTAATAGAAATAATCCTATCTTCGATCGCAGCGCAATATTAACCATTAGCAGCAACGGAAATATTGTTCTTCTCAACCAAACAAATGGCACTATCTGGTCTTCAAACATGTCTAGAGAAGTAAAATATCCAGTGGCACGACTCTTAGATGATGGAAACCTTGTTATTAGGGATAATTCTAGCAGTAATACTTCGGAAAGCTATCTGTGGCAGAGCTTTGACTACCCAACAGACACTATGTTACAAGGCATGAAGTTGGGCTGGGACTTGAGGACTGGTCTGGAGCGTTATCAAACTTCGTGGAGAAGTGATGATGACCCTTCCCCTGGAAACTTTACTCACAGACTTGAAATTCATGTGTTACCTCAAATAATTATTTACAATGGATCTGTAAAATATGGCTGTTCTGGACCATGGAATGGATTTGCCTTTGGAGCTGGTCTTTCAAACGCCACTTATATTTTTCAACCAATATTTGTGCAGAATAAGGATGAAGTCTATTACAGCTATGACTCGTACAGCAATCCAATCACAATGATATTGAGAATCAACCCATTAGGTCAGGTTCAGCGTCTAATATGGAATGAGATGAGCAACAGGTGGCAAATTCTTTTCTCAGTTCCAGGTAGTTTTTGCCATTATAATCAATGTGGTGCTAATAGTATTTGCAGCGTTGATGAGGCACCTCATTGTCAGTGTTTGGAGGGATTCAAGCTCAAGTCACAGCAAAACCAGACTTGGCCTATAACATGTATAAGAAGTCATTCATCAGATTGTAAAAGTGGAGACAGGTTTATAAAGCTCGATAATATTAAACCTCCTGACTTGCTTGAGATTTCTTTAAATGAAAGCAAGAATCTGATGGAATGTGAGGCAGAGTGCTTGAAGAACTGTACTTGCAGAGCTTATGCTAATTCCAAAATAACACATGGAGGCAGTGGCTGTTTGATGTGGTTTGGGGACTTGATTGATATGAAAAAGGCCCCTAGAAACGTCAGCGGAGTGTCTGTCTACATACGAGTACCAGCTTCCGAACCAGGTACACTTAATGCACAATTGAAGTTGATGTTGCAAATCACTTCACTTCTTTATTATCATGCATTCACTGGAGTTGAATGCTAAAGGCCAAGATGAGCCAAGCGAACATACAAAGAAACTAACACAAATTAGGGGTGATTTTGGCTATTTGCCTCTCCCAACTTTTTTTGGACAAATTAAACTTACCATAAATGTTCTTGGATGTAGGAAACAAGAAGCTACTGTGGTTAGTTGTAATAGTTATTCTTCCCGTGGCACTTCTTTCTTCTTATATGTTATGTCGATGTAGGAGAAAGCACAAAGAGAAAGGTCGCTTTCTTTTTCCCCTCAAATCACTTTGTTATATTTGTATGATAAGGCTTGTGATAGAATATGTATACTCACAATTTTGAAAGTTGCCGTCTTACAGAAACAAATAATATGGATACAAACCAGGATCTGTTACTATTTGACATAGATATGAGCACTGCAACAAGATCAAATGAATTCGGTGGTGGAGATGGAGATGCAAAAGGAAAGAGCAAGGATTCTTGGTTGCCATTTTTCAGCTTGGCTAGCGTATCTGCTGCTACAGAGAACTTCTCTTTTCAAAGTAAGCTTGGAGAAGGTGGATTTGGACCTGTTTACAAGGTTGAATTCTTGTTATCTCAACTTTGTTAAATGAAGTACTCTTTGGTACAAAACATTGACAAAATCTTGAATGCAGGGTCGACTCCTTAATGGACAAGAAATTGCAGTTAAAAGGCTCTCAAGTAAGTCGGGACAAGGAGTACAGGAGTTTAAAAATGAGATGAAGCTTATAGCAAAACTCCAACACAGAAACCTTGTCAGACTCTTAGGATGCTGTATAGAACAAGGGGAAAAGATTTTGATATATGAGTACATGCCTAACAAAAGCTTAGATGTTTTCCTTTTTGGTATGTGATTTATCATCCACAACAATTGACATTTTCACTGTCAATTTTTTATCACCAGCTTTTGTTTTAACATGTATCCTTTATATTGATCAATGTTCCTTGTACTTTATTTTGATATTGCTACAGATCCAACAAAAAAAACATCTATTAGGTTGGCAAGAACGTCTTAGAATCATTGAAGGGATTGCTCAAGGTCTTCTATATCTCCATCAATATTCTAGACTGAGAATTATTCATAGAGATCTTAAGGCAAGCAATGTTCTCTTAGATAGTGACATGAACCCCAAAATATCAGACTTTGGCCTCGCAAGAATGTTTGGTGGTGATGAGTTGCAAGGAAATACTAAACGGATTGTGGGAACATAGTAAGTGAAAGATGAAATCATTTAATTACTGAAAATAAAATATCAGAGTTTTATTACCAGAAGCTATTTAAAATCCTTCCACATATTTCCTTCTTGTTTTTGCTTACATCTCACTGAAGGTTGGATTTTTTTGTATGAAATGATGCAATCAAGTGGTTATATGTCACCCGAGTACGCCTTGGAAGGCTGCTTCTCTATCAAATCAGATGTATTTAGCTTTGGGGTACTGCTGCTGGAGATCCTGACTGGCAAAAGAAGTACTGGCTTTTGCCATACCGACTCTATTAACCTTCTTGGACATGTATGTTACAAAACTTCTCATTATTATTAATGTTTCTGTATGTTTTCTTGAACAGTTTGAGGTAATGAAAACCTCTCAATTATATCCCATGCACAAAGTTTTTGGTAATTGATGGGGAAATTAAATATTTTCCTCTGTCACAAGAAGTAATATGCATCTATTTATGACCTTCGTTTTAACATTCAAATGTCCTGTTGTTCTTCAGGCATGGGACATATGGAAAGATGACAGAGTTCTGGAACTGATGGATCCAATATTGGAAAATGAAGCTTCATTTGCCATGTTGAAGAGATACATTAATATGGCACTTCTCTGCGTAGACGAAAATGCAGCTGATAGGCCAACCATGTTGGAAGTAGTCACAATGCTTACCAATGAGCATCTTGTTTTACCTTCTCCAAATCAACCAGGTTTCTCGTATTTGAGAACTTCTGAAAATCCAAATAAACCTACAAGCAGGCCAGAAACTTGTTCAGTGAATGATGTCACAATTTCATTGATTGAACCTCGGTAACTATCTACTTGGCCTCAGTATATGTACTTCAGAGGAGAAGAATTTATGCATTGTAATGCTTACCTCAAAGGCAATTTATATGAAAGCAAACTAATTTTCTATTACTAAATGCAATAATGGTGATTCAGAAAGCTTGTGCTTGCATGTTCCAAATTTGTTTTCTAAATTTGGTGCATTTGATCCAAAGTACGTACATTTGTTACTTTGAAGCCAAAGTGCCTCTTTTTTTGGGCATTTGAAGCCAAAAAGTCTAGTCTTCTCTTCAACATAGTTCACAAAACATTATGCATGCTGTTTCTGTTGGAAATGGTGATCGAGCACCATTCACTTTTTGTATGAATATTTGATATTTATGCAATATAATATTTATTTTATCATGGTTATTTATTTATTTATATGGTAAAACTCTTACTTTTATTTATATATTGTAAATCTAAAAGTTAGATTACTCTAAGAGTTAGAGATTTCGAGTTACACTCGGAACATTATATGAATTTAGTAAAGACCCGAGAGTTACAACATATGATGATATAGTTGCAAGAGTTGCAAATGGTGTTGAGAAATATCACACATTCTCTCGAATATAAATTATTCATGGTCTAGATATATTGACATGGGTCGGTCATTATATTGGTAAGACTAGTGCATTGTCTATATATGTAATGGACACATGGTTTGTCTCAACAGACTGTGAGCTTGGCGGAAGTTCGTATAGAAATGCAGATATTCATTAGTTGAATGAGTATCGAACAAACTCATAAAAGATGACTAATAGATATTCCATAAAACTGTCAATAGTTATCTTTTCGAGTTGAGTAGTTATTGTGGTCTTTTGACTTGAGACACCACGGTGGTCTTGTGAGTGATCCTCTATGCCTGATACCATGCATGTCAGAGACCTTTCATGGTCTGACCGCTGAATGTCTGTTAGGTATAGACCGATGCTCGCGAAGATCGGTGTGTGTTAATATGAGGATTTGACAGTCCATATGGTTGGATTATGTTTCCAGATATTTTTCAGAGTATATTCCGGAAATCTTTCGGCTGAGAGTTCGTCGAAGAAAGTGTTTTTTGACATTATAAATAATATTGAAAAGAGTTTCGCATATATTATTTATTAATGGAATATAGTTTTGAAAGGTTAGTTTATATTGAGTAGATAAGGTTTTGACAGTAAATCTATAACCTTACTCAATTGGAAATGGTAATGACGAAGGGATTATACATTAGCGTTTTAACCTCGACTTGTATGGTTCAACGTGTCGTGTTGTTTAGTAATGATTTGTAGGTGGACAAACCTTCATGAAATATGTATACAAATATATGAGATATATATATATGTATATATATACGTAACAACAGAACGTGAGCCTAGAGTTCCACTATATTAAGTTTACTCGTTGAGCACTAGGGCGACCTCTCGTCAAATGTTGACAAAGTTTTTTTTTGGGTTTTTAAGATTAAATTGTTTAATCCGATAATTAATGAGATGAATTGAATTATTAATTTTATATCAAGAGTTGATATAATTTTATTGTATAATAAATGTAAATTGATTTACATTAAATTAGTAATTATTTTGTGAATTAATTTAATTGTTAAATTAATATACAATATTAATTATTTATCTTATACAATTAATTAATTAATTAAAGCAAAATTGAATTTGTTTAGTTAGAGTAACTAAATTTATTCATAAAGGTAACTTAGTTTGCTTTATATTAAAGTTGGTGAGATTTATTTTTAACCTTGGTTAAATTACTTTTTTTTTGAATATGTGGTGTAGGGAAAAGATTCCCTTTTACCATGGTTTAAATTTAATGGCTATGGTTTGGTTTTGTTTTCTTTAATTAATTTTATGAAAAACAAAATGAATTATAAAAAGAAACAAAAAATTAAAGGGCTTTACACTCCACTCACTTGCCTCTGCCGTGGGTATATAGCAAAACTCTGCCGAAAAAACAAAGAGAAAAGTAAACCCATTACTGCCGAATTCTTGAAAGAAAAAGGCTACTGATTTTCTTTTTGTTTTGCTCTCAAATCAAGCCTTAATCTCACCATATATTACCCTACAAACAATCAAGTCCATGGAATTAATCCTCAAGGGTTGAGGGTTTAATTTGTGTTCTTGAAGTTTTATTTTTCCTAGATTTTAAGAGTCAAATTTTGGGAAATCTTGGTTGCTACTCTTGAGTGATCAAACCACCTTTTGATCACCAAGATTTGTTCTTGGAAGAACTTAATTTGGTGGAATTTTTGAAGGAGTTCAAAAGCTTGGAACATTTGGAGAAACTTGAGTTCAAAGGTTGAAAAAGCTTGGAGGATTTGGAAGCTTGGATGCAAAGCTTAAATCAATTGGCAAAACTTGTTGGTACATTTAATTTGTCAATTTATTTGTTCAATTTGTTGATTAATTTTGTTGAGAAAAATTATTATGGAAGTGTTGGATAAATTAGAAGCATGTATGTGAGGATTGGAAGCATTCAAGTGTTGGAAAATTAGTATATAGATGATATGTTAATTTTTGTATGCTTGGAATAATTTTTCAAGAGTTGGAAAATTATTTTGTATGCTTGAATTAATTTTTCAAGTGTTGGAAAATTAATTTTAGTATGTTTAGATTATTTTTCAAGTGTTGAAAATAATGTGGATGCTTAGTTTTAATTTGTCAAGAGTAAGTAAATTAATTAAAGTGTGTTTAAAATTTTAATTGGGCTTATGGGAATTGTTTTTGATGCAATGGAATTAATTAAGCAAATGGAAAAATTTTAACTCACTGTTTTTCTGGACAGCTGAAAAAAAAAAAGTATTCTCTCGGGATTTGATCTCGGGCGGGTTTCCGCTGCGCTCAGCATTGCCGTTCCTCACACAACAAGTGGTATCAGAGCGATACGTGCTTTTAATTGTTCATGTTCATTACAATTTTTCTCAATGTTATAAAATGCCAATGCATACATTTAATTGTGAATTACATGTTTTATGCATTTTTTGGAAATGCATACATTTTATATATTTGTATGCATTTGACTTTGGAAAAATCTCTACGCTAGATCATTAATTGTTATTATTTTAGTTGAAAATATGACATGGTCCGGCTTGTCTATACGGTGTTAGTGAAACCATTATGATTGGTCCCAATATTGCTAAAGCGTGAGGGATTGGTTATAATGTTTTGTACTATTCCGGTTAAGCATGAGATGAGTCGAATTTAAGAGAAAGTATTATCCAATATTGCTAAAGCGTGAGGTTAATATTAGTATCTTACTTTCGGCAATAGACAAGTTGATATAAAAATTGAACTATCCAATATTGCTAAAGCGTGATGATGAGATTTGATTTAGGACCGAATGTAAGAGTTGCATGAGATGCAATTGACAATAGTGTCTACCTTCTCGAATTTACAAAGATCAATATTGCTAAAGCGTGAGATTTGCGTAAATGTCAACAAGGATCTACTTTGCTTTGTGAGATTTAAGAGTTAAATTTATGTATTCTTGTTTGTAGAGATTATCAAGAATATGTAAGACAATGCGAGTGCACTTTATAGAAAAAGTAAATCCACATTCTATTTAGTGTTTTATCATGATATTTAAATATTATATTTCCGCTTTATTTTTGTTTATCCTTGTGTAGACAGAATGTCTGTTTCGAACCCGCTTTCGCGTATACTTGATATGCATAAGCTCCAGGGTGCTGTTAATTATATTGTTTGGCTCATGAATCTCTGGATTCTCTGCCAAGCGGAGCAACTTGAATACGTTCTAGATCATCCAATGGCCCCAAGGTTTTCGGATGATGCTTTAGATGAAGAATGTGAGACGTTCGAGAGATGGAAGAATGATGATCGGAAAGTCCGGTCATACATCTTGGGATCAATGGTACCAGAACTACAGAGGAAGTACATGCCGATACTTGATTCCAGATCCATCTTGTTGCATTTGAAGCAGTAGGACTTTATCGTTAACTTTAACATGCATAAGATGCTTCCCACCTATTCTGAGTTGCACAATATGTTGCTGACAGCTCAAGAAGACATGAATAAGAATAGTTCTGCATTCATGATCCCTGGTGCTTATTCTTCTGAACTTTCTCAGGCTTCTCAAAAGCTGGTTGGGAAGAAACTGAAAAAGAAAAGGAAAGTTAAAGGTAAAGGTCCAAAGGTTGCTTCCGCATGGGTTTCTAAACCAAATGTGAAGACAGATGTTGCAAAAGGAAAATGTTTCCACTGCGACATGCTTGGACACTGGAAACGCAACTGTCCGAAATATTTAGCTTCTTTGAAGAAAGCTCCCTCAGGTATTTTCCTTCCTATTATTGACATTACACTTGCTTTTGATTCTAGTTCGACTTGGGTGTTAGACACCGCTTGTCCTTCTCATATCTCCAATTCGTTGCAATATCTGAGAGAAACTAGAAGATTAAAGTCGGGAGAGATCCAGCTGCAAGTAGGGAATGTAGATTCTCTACAAGTTGAAGCAGTAGGAACTTTGTCTTTGAAACTCTCTGATAAATGTAATATTACACTTAATAACTGTTATTTTGTGCCTAATATGATACGACAAATCATTTCGCTTCCTGTACTTGACATTGAAGGATTTCATGTAAATCTTAAAGATGGTCTTTTAAATTTATATGATAATGTGAATGTTTTGCTTGTTTCATGTCCCATTTTTGATGAACAGTACATTCTTACAAAAAGTCGTGATGTCTTTAATATAGAGAATTCTAAAAAGGAAAAGATCGGATGAAATAAATAACACAAAACTTTGGCATATGAGATTAGGTCATATAGGCCTGAAATTCCTAACCAAATTAGTTAAGGATGGTTTGATATCTGATCTAACCATAGAACCTTTACCAGTTTGTGAATATTGTATTCAAGGTAAAATGACCAAATCCTCATTTAGTGGTATTGGACACCATGCTAATAATTTATTGGAACCTGTGCATTCCGATGTATATGGTCCTATAAATCATGCTGCCATGAGTGGGTTTCAATACTTTGTAACTTTTATCGATGATTTGTCACGATATGGTTATGTGTTTCTTCTGAAAGTCTATTTCTCCGCTTTCTGAGTCCACAACTTGAGGGGTTACGGGCTATGTAGGCTTCTCTACAATAAGTCGTGTCATCAAATGCGTTACGTTAATTGTCCTTCTTTTAGGGCCTAGGACCAGCAACTAGCAACTAGGGTTGTTCACAGAGCAGCTGTCTTTCCCTCTCAAGCGGAGAAGACTGATTACATACAAATCGAAAACATTTGAAATGTTCAAAGGATACCGATTTGAAGTAGAGAAACAAACCAGAAAACTCTTGAAAGGCCTTCGTTCAGATCGGGGCGGTGAGTACATGAGCAGTGAGTTCGTGAGTTATTTAAAAGAGAATAGGATTCTCGCTCAGTATGCTCCTCCAGGCACTCCTTAACACAATGGTGTTTCGGAGAGGAGAAATCAAACTTTCTTAGATATGGTTCGATTGATGATGAGTTTTACTGATCTACTAATATACTTGTGGGACTATGCTATAGATACTGCCGCTCATCTTCTGAACAAAGTTCCATCGAAAACTGTTCCGATTACTCCGTATGAGTTATGGACTGGAAGGAAACCGAGTCTTAAGTATGTTAAGATTTGGGGTTGTCCTGCATATGTAAGAGTTGCACAGCGGGATAAACTTGCACCTAAAGGGTACAAGTATCGATTCATTTGATATCCTAGAAATTCCATGGGATATTAGTTCTATGATCCCGATAACCGAAATGTGTTCGTTGTTCGAAATACAACTTTCTTAGAAACACAATTTGTGTTAAAAAGTGCAAATCATAGAATGATTGATCTAGATGAAGTCAATCAAAGTAACATTGAATCAATGATAGAACCGGAAGTTCAGGAAGATGAAATACCTTTGACATAACCACCTCGTAGGTCAGAAAGGATATCGAGACCCCCTATCAGATATGGGATGTCATCTGATGATGCCCTCGATGTTTTCTTAGTTGAAGAAAAAGATCATTTAACCTACAGAGAGGCGATGTTAGACATCGATACGGAGAAATGGCTGGAAGCTATGAAATTTGAGATTGCCTCAATGCATGATAATCAAGTCTGGGACTTTGTTCCGCTTCCCGACGGAATTGTTCCTATCGGTTGTAAATGGGTTTACAAGAGGAAGCGGGGGCCCGATGGAAAGGTTGAAACCTTTAAGGCCCGACTAGTAGCAAAAAGATATACTCAGAAATCAGGTATTGATTATGAGGAAACCTTTTCTCCTGTAGCCATGCTTAAGTCAATCAGGATTTTATTAGCTATTGTCGCACACTATGATTATGAAATTTGACAGATGGATGTGAAAACGGCTTTTCTGAATGGAAATCTTGAGGAAGATATCCATGTTGGACAATTATGACCCATAGCGTCACTATTTGTACATATCATGGTGTTGTTGTACAAATTAACTATGTGACTAAGGAGATTCCTCTCTTATCATTTGTGATTAGATCACCAAGATGTATAAATGATAGGAGGTCCTTATGATTTGTTCCTGGACTGAGAATGATATGAGACAATATCAATCCACGAAAGTTAAATGATTAAATATCCCTAGTCAGAGTATTATCGAGATTGGACATCGATAAATACGTAAAAGACTAATATTAAACTTGTGCGCATTGTGAGGGCACAAACGGCATAGTTCTCATATATTTGGGTATAGGATACTCATGCAAGTGTAATAGGAGGTTGTGTTTTACCGATGGTACGGGAAACAACTTCACTCTGGATAGACCCCCTCGGAATTCCATTGGTAGTATGACTATGTGTCTATGGAAGTCCGAAATCAGGGTAGGTGTATTTGGTCTTAACCTGAGACTTGCACCGCTAATACTTGCGACAATCAATATACTTTGGTTTTGGTCGTCCAGGGCTTTAACAGGTTCTGTGTACGCCTCTGTTGGGTATATTGAGAATCGTAGTGTGTTGGGTGTGATGTCAAGACGGAAGTATCACTCCAGTCATATGGAGATGATGATCGCGTAGGGATACAAAACTGGTTATCTAAAGGGTTGCAACCATCGGGATAATATGACTTGGTAATGATTATCCGATAATAAAGAGACTAGTTGCTCGTAATCCGATATATGCTTCGTACGGGGCAGACACTGTACCAGCCCCAGGCCTTGCATGTGATCATCCGATACTGGATCGAAATACGCAATACTACGTATACTACACCTGATATAGATCCTTATATTCCTGTAAGGATATTTCTGGAGAATTGGGTAGGCATGGCGCTTTGCTAGAAGCCAACCTTGTCTTGTAAATCGGTACAAACGTAATACTAGATACTTACGTGTTCGGATAGTCCGACGACCGAATTTACTGCCAACATATCCGGGGATCTCATGGGTCGCTTCCTGAAGATTCCCCGATTACGTATGACTCGCACTTTAATTAATCTGGGATTACTTAGAAGAGAGAGAAAATTAATCTGGGATTAATTACGGAGATATTTTATCTGGGATAAAGTATCATTAAAAGAGAGATAACGATTATTTTGGAACTAATCGATAAAATTAATATATTCAATATATTAAACGAAATTGGATTTCGACGCGGAATTAAAATTAGATTTTAATTCGGGCGAACGAGTTAATTTAGAATTAATTCGTTAGCGACGTGAATAGTGATTTCGCTAGGAATAATCATTTAATTACGTCCCAACGAAAAATTCGTTAATTTGGAATTAGCGAACCCGAGCCCGGGATTGTTTGCGAGCGCATTCATATTTCAAATTCGAGTGCGGCACGCAAGTCAAATCAAGCGTCAAATCGCTAGTCGCATCAAGCGTCAAATCATTAGTCACTTTGAGTGATGTGACGACTTGTCACTTGATTTGATAGATTGATGGATTGATGGAAGTGTTTGGAAAGCATTAAATGCTTTTGGCTCCAAAAATTGTATTTGACTTTTGGAAATGCCTTTTACAATTTTTGATTTTAATTTTTGAAATCAATTAATTGATTTTGGAAAATTAATTAAAAGTGTATTTGATACACCTTTTAGCCAACAACTAAAACAACTCTCTCTCCTCTACCTCTTCTTCCTCTCACACGCCCAAGAGGCTGGAAACTTCTTCTGGTTTTGGCTTACTGTCGATAGAGAATGGAAGCAAAATTGTGGTGATTTTGTGGCAAATTCATCAAGAGCTAGCACTCCGAGAGACATGCGAAGGTGATAGGGAAGTCCACCCATGAGCTTGGAATCACCATGACAAAGATTGGAGCTTGGAAGATGATCCAAACCGCAAATGGAGAGCCAAACAGCAGTGGACTGCCGTGAGCATGACAGTGAGCAGAATTTGATTTTTGTTCGTCGCCGCGTCGCTAAACCGATCGATGTGAGTATTCCGCAACTCCCTCGTTGTATTCGCACTTATGTTTTATGCTTTGTATTCGATCATTGGGACCGTAGAATTCCAACAATGGTATCAGAGCGATTGAAAAGCATGAAATTAGATTATGGCTTAAAATTTGGGTAAAATGTGTTTGAGCATGTTTTAATTAAATTGGATGTTTGAGTATGCTTAAAACATGTTTTATTGAGGATTGATTAGATCAATTTGAAGAAATTATGTTTGGAACATTATTCCCCAAATTTCCTTGCTTGGCCGAGAGGTGTAGATACCATAATTCTTGGTAATTTTTGTTTCGTTGATCATTGGATGACTTGAAACGATTGAGGATGTTGATTTAATGTTAATTTGGATTTGATTAGATTCAATTCGGAATTGACATAAAATTAGTCCCTATTGCCGAGAGCTATTAAACATGTTTGGGTTTGATTTTTTGTTAAATTGTGTTGGACATGATTTAATGTTAATAAGCATGATTAATTAGGCTAATTGGTGTTTTGGAAATGTTAATTGGGTAATTAATTATGTTATACACTTTATGTAATTAAATTGCGAATTTGGAATTTTTGTAATTTAATTATGTTGGGCCTATTTTGTGAAATTGGGCTTAAGTGTTGTAATGGGCTTATTGGGCTTGGTTGTACCAAGTTAGTTTTAGGCCAAATTGGTTGGATCCAATTGGGCCCAAAACCGCTTCCATAAAGCCCAAATGCGACTAATGGACCTTTAAAGTTTAATTGGGCCTAATGGGCCTAAATTGATTTCTGGGCTTATGGGGTAACTCCCGGATTGGACTTTGGTTATTGGGTTCGACCCGAGTTGACCAAAAGTTCACGCCTTAAGAAATTAATTAAAAGCCCATTGGACTTTAATTAAATTGACGTTGGACGTTAATCGGGCTTTGAGACCCGTAGCGATTAAATTTGGAATTTAAGTCGTAAAGGTTCGTCAAATAAGTGTAGTATTTAATTTGGAATTAAATAAATGGATTAGTATTAAATACAAATTGAATTGGATTTAATTTTGTAGTTTAATTTAATTCGAGAATTCGTACTTTAAGTACTTATTCGCAAAATGAGTTTGACTCGCGCAAAATCAAATCGTTGTTTGAACTTTGGATGATCATTAATTATCAGATTAATTAATTTGATTAGATTGATTGATAACATGCTTGTGTGAATACATGGTTGCGATGCATGAATAATGTATATCAGATGGATATTAGATGGGTGGGGCAATTTTAGAAATTGTTGTAATAAATTTGGAATTTATTAATTGGACCTGCGTGTCCAGCCTTATTACCTCCTTATTCTTTGTATTCTCTTCTCACCTATTCCCCTCAATGTAAATGAGGTTTCTTTAGAAGTGTAGTGTAACGGGTAGAAGTAATACATGTGCTAGCGGGAGAGAGAAAGGGAGAGATTTGATCTAGGATCATTGTGTAAAGTATCCATCTGCATATCATTATTATTTTATTCATACGCGCTTTATTATGTGTTTGGAATGCATGCTTAAGGGTGTATGATGATGAGACCTTAACAAAGATAATAAATTGGTTTCCAATTTGCACTCGAAAAACCCTCACATCATATTAAGCGTTTTTCCTTCCATTGAGTGATTCTTACTCAAGATCCGAGACTGGCATTGGCTTGTTGGCCAAAGTCAAGGCCTTTGTCCGTCGAGGATGTGTTTGAATCACGAGAGCTTTGTTCCATATCGGTGTCTTGTCCAAGTTGTGGTTTGTTGGCCAAAATCAAGACCACTTCTTGTCCATCGACATTGATTAGGAAGCTTTCCATGGTCAATGGGTCGCGCTTAACTGGGATCACTAAGTTTGTTGTGCCAAAGCCAAGGCTTAGTTGATTCAGAGTAAAAAGGTTAGGCAATATATTGGATATATTGGCATGTATATTGTATATATGTTTCGGACTTGGATGTCCCCCTACTGGATCTAGGAATTGGATTGGATCCAATTGATCTTAGAGATCTACCTAGTTAATTATCATACAATTTGTTGGCCAAAGTCGAGATTGTGTGATATTTAACGGGATCCTAGCCCACTAGGAAACACAGTTTCTCGAGTACTCGACATAAGGTTAGAGGCTCGCCGGAAAATAGTGGGAGGCAAGAATTAAATTTGCAATATTCGTTAATTACTTGCCATACGCGCTCAAATCAAATATCATTCGTCGTTAAATAAATTAAATGTTAGATGGACTAATAGTTAAATTGTTGTTTTATAAAAACAATTGGACTGTATTCAATCTATTAAGTTATAGTTGATTAAATAGTTGGACTATAATAATCATTATAATAAATAGTACCTAAATCGTTGATTAAATAGTTGGACTATTAGAATCAAGATAAAATTGAAAGATTGACATTTAAAACATAATCATAGGGAAAATGTATTTAAATGGCTTTATTTTCAAATTGGGAATAATTTTCAGGATGGTCCTGGAAAAACTAATAAGTTACTTTATTTGATAAAATAACATATTAAGCCTAAGCCCGGAGTTAAGCAAATAGTAGAGCATAATCTTTGGAAGATTTATGTGATGATAACTTTAGTGCTTAATCCATTAAGCTTGTCGCAGTAGACTCATTAATTTCTTAATCAGAAATAAGGATTAGATCCTTAAAGTATGATACTGAAATTGAAGGATCTTCATAACTCTATACTTAGATTTCAGAAGTACTAAATTGAAATATTAAACTCTTGGAGAGTTAATGACTATTCTCAATGAGACAAAGTCAAAATTTGCAATTAGACAAGTAGCGCAAGGCACACCTTACTTCGATATTCTAGAAGACCATGGCTTGGCCAAAGGCTTCTGGAGTGTTGAAAAGGGCAAAGGCCAAATCATTATAATCTTCTGGGAAAATAAATGACATATCCCAAAATGTCTGCCTAAAATATGGCAAACGGGATCGCGGAAGCGTGACTGCCGTTTGGACAAAGCAGACATGAAGGAATTGAGGACGGGGCAAGGCTCTGACTTCAAATATGTTTGTCATAAAATTATGTTCACTACCAGTATTGAAATTAGATTTTAAATACTTAGTGTGGTACATAAATATGTATTGATGTTCAGAATCAGCTATGAGCAGGATACTGACTTCAATCGAGATTAATCTGCGAATCGGAAACGGGACGAAAGTCGCTGTTTTAATCATAGGTACCTATATTTGGAACTACCATTCGGGTTTGTAATTAAATTAGGAAACTGTTATAATGTAGCTAGTTTGACTAGAAACATTATCTCTATATCAGTGTTTATCCGTTGCAGATATACCTTTATATTCTAGAACACTAAAGTGTTTTATTTTATAAAGATGATATTGAGATATACACATTAGATGTGAATAACATCATTTATATTTTGAATATAAATAAAATCTCAAACATATAACATGACAAACAAACAACTCAAACTGATTTGATCAGAAGAAACTAATTTGTGGCATTGTTGTCTGGGACACAATTAAACAAGACTCGTATATCCACACTTTTGAAGAGTGGGTACAAGGACTGATTCGATCCTATTCAAATAAAGTCTACGAATCTAGTTTATTGGGCAAAGTGCCTAAAACACATTTATTTGGTAAAAGTGTAAATGCCACCAATCTATTAGCCCTAGTTCATAGTGAAGCAAGTGGGCCCATGTCTAGCTAGGCTAGAGGTGGATATGAATATTTCGTGACCTTAACGGATGTGGCATCGCGTTATGGTTATGTGTTTCTTTTGAAGAACACAAATCGGAAACTTTAAAGTTTCGACACGAAGTAGACAAACAGATCGGCTAAAGTATTGATGACATCACTGTTAGACCATGATGAAAATGCTTAAGCAATAACTTTCTCAAATACTTGAAAGAGTATATTATTCTTTCAATGAGGACTCCTCCCGAAACACGTCATTCTGACGGTGTGTCCGAAATGACTAACCGAATTTTGTTAGACATGATAAGGTTAATCATGAGTCGCTCTGAACTACCATTTCCTTCAACGGATATGCATTAACAGTGCAATACTTATTTAGAATAAGGTTCCATAAAAATCTGTTTGACAGACTTCATATTAGATATGAATAGGAAAGAAACCGGGTTTCATATTCCTGAAAATTTGGGAATGCTAGGCATACGTTTGGATGATACCAAACTAAAACCCAAATTGGATAAGTGCCAAATGTAGGTTATCCTAGGGAAACCATAAGTATAATACTTATACAACTCCCAAAGAGAACAATTTAATTGTTGCTCACCATGCGGTTTTCCTAAGAGGATTACCTATATGCAGTGGTAAATGGGAGGATAGTAAAACTCGATGAAAATCGGAGTAATACTATTAAAGGCACTGATTCCTTAATGGAACACAAATAGTTCATCAAAGATGAAACTATACCAGTAATCTTCCAATACATAAGAACCGCGTAAGTCGGAGAGATTCAGAAAAGAAACCTTGGGTATGGGTTTCTGATCTCACATCATAAAGATGTCAATCTTATTGAGGTATACCAACTGACTATGTATGAGGAAATGGTACAAGATATCGACTCCCTAATCATGGCAAAGTGTCATGACATCCGAAATGGATTCCATGTATATCAACTTAGTTTAGAACTAGTTGATGTACCACAAGGCATTGTGCCTATTGGTATTATATAATTATTCAAGGAAGACATACATGGAAGGCAACATACCAACGTACTAAGCTAGGCTTGTAGCTGAAAGGTATCGTTATCAACATTGTTTTGATTACGATTCAACCTTTTACCTGTTTCCACGGTAAATCCATTTGGATAATGCTTGCTAATGATACATGTTTCATTTATGAAATATGTCAACTTAACGGGAAAATCTCTTTCCTTAAATGGAAACCTTTTAGAGGATGTTTACAACATCCTGTTGGTTTTGTCGTACCAAAACTATCAAACAAGGTTTGCAGATTATTCGATCCATGTTTGGATTGAAGCAAGCATTGGGTTCTTGGAATTACCGTTTTGATGTAATCATAATAGTTTATGATTTAATTCAAAAAGAAATGATTCTTATGTATATAAGAGGGTTAGTGGGAGCGCACTGACAGTGGCAGTCCTATAAATAATGATAATAAATCATTTCTTAGAAATGATATTCCCATAATACAATCGGTGAAAGCTTGGCTTTCATGAAAACTCTCCGAGAAATCGTACATTGAAAAATGTACGTGCCCTGGTGTCTCATACGCTTTGAGCATATGCAGTCACAGACAGGCCAATCCAAGTGATAGTCACTGGGTTGAAATTAAGAACATCCTTTAGTTTCTTAGAGAACTAAGGATACTATCTTAAAATATGGAGATGGAGAACTTGAAGTAACTGGGTTCACTGTAGCAAGTTTCCTAAACCGATAACACGACTATAAGTCGCAAACGGTACTATACAGTTTCAATAACGGAACAGTGAGCTGGAAATCTTCCAAGCAAGATACTGTTACCGAATAAACAACAAATGCGAGTTATTGCTGCAGCTGAGGCAGTAATAGAAGCCATTTGGGTCGATAATAAATCTAATTAGATTAGATATAGTTCTATTAGCCGCTGAGCTAGGCTTCAGCGCAAGCTAAAGAATTAATGGTCTCATCAACGATCCAGATACTTACTTTGATATTCATCTGATTCGTTCGGATCATACATCGTGGCGATGTGATGATCGTATAAATTGCATCAGACGATAATCATGCAAATCCGCTGACGAAAGCCTTTTCTCAGCAGTTTGAGCCAACCGTACATAGTTCGGGTGTTAGACACTCGAGTGACTGGCTATAGGCCAAGTGGGAGATTGTTGGACAATTATGACCCATAGCGTCACTATTTGTACAGATCATGGTGTTGTTGTACAAATTAACTGTGACTAAGGAGATTGCTCTATTATCATTTGTGATTAGATCACCAAGATGTATAAATGATAGGAGGTCCTTATAATTTGTTCTTGGATTGAGAATGATATGAGACAGTATCAATCCACGAAGGATAAATAATTAAATATCCCTAGTCAGAGTATTATCGAGATTGGACATCGATAAATACGTAAAAGACTAGTATTACACTTGTGCGCGTTGTGAGGGCACAAACGACATAGTTCTCATATATTTGGGTATATGATACTCATGCAAGTGTAATAGGAGGTTGTGTTTTACCGATGGTACGGGAAACAGCTTCGTTCTGGATAGATCCCCTCGGAATTCTATTGGTAGTATGACTATGTGTCTATGGAAGTCCGAAATCAGGGTAAGTGTATTTGGTCTTAACTTGAGACTTGCACCGCTAATACTTGCGACAATCAATATACTTTGGTTTTGGTCGTCCAGGGCTTTAACAGGTTCTGTGTACGCCTCTGCTGGGTATATTGAGAATCGTAGTGTGTTGGGTGTGATGTCAAGACGGAAGTATCACTTGTTGGTTTCTAATTGGGTCCCAAGAATCATCAAACAAGCATGAAACAAGTGAATACAACAAAGGAGAATGGTGGAAACATACTCACAATGAACGGATCTTGCGACGCGAAGAACACAAGACTGCAAGCTCCCTCAATGAAGCTCGGCAGTAGCTCCCATTGGCAGAGGACTGCTCGGTTGTGGCTCCTTTAGCTCCTCCAAGATTCGGCCATGGAAGACTACATTGAAGCTCCAAGCTCCAAGCTTCCAAAAGCGATTCCATGCTCACGAAAACGCTGCCCTATCACCTTAGGATGACTCAAGTGTGTGCTAGCACTTTGTATTTTGCAACAAAATAAGCATATTCTTCTCTTTGATTTTCGGCAGAACCAGAAAAATGAAAGAAGAAAGACATGGCTCAAAGCCATATGAGAGAAGAGTGAGGGAAGAAAGGTTTCCTAGAAACCTTGAATGTGGAGAGAGAGAGGGAATAAAAAAAATGTTTTATATATATTTGATTTTACAAAATCAAATACCAAAAACCCTTTTTCATTTACCAAAAAATCAAAAAGCAAAAAGCAATTAATGCTTTTCAACTTTCACATCAATCACTCAATCAATCAATCAAATTGTCACATCACTCAAAGTGACATTTGATTTGACGGTTGATGTGACTAATGATTTGACGCTTGATTTGACTTGCGTGCCGCACTCGAATTCAAAATACGAATGCGCTCGCAAACAATACCGGGCTCGGGTTCGCTAATTCCAAATTAACGAATTTTCCGTTGGGACGTAATTAAATGATTATACCTAGCGAAATCACTATTCACATCGCTAACGAATTAATTCTAAATTAACTTGTTCGCCCGAATTAAAATCCAATTTCAATTCCGCGTCAAAATCTAATTTCGTATAATATATCGAATATATTATTTTATCGATTAATTCCAAATTAATCGTTCTCTCTCTTTAATTAATATTTTATCCCCGATAAAATATCTCCGTAATTAATCCCAGATCAATTTTCTCTCTCATCAAATTAATCCCAGATTAATAAAGTGTGAGTCATACATCATCGGTGAATCTTCGGGAAGCGACCCATGAGATCCCCGGATACGTTGGCAGTAAATACGGTCGTCGGACTATCCGAACACATAAGTACCTAGTACTATGTTTGTACCGATTTACAAGACAAGGTTGGCTTCTTGCAAAGCGTCATGCCTACTCAATTCTCCAGAAATATCCTTACAGGAATAAAAGATCTATATTAAGCGTAGTATACCGTAATATTGCGTATTTTGATCCAGTATCGGATGTCCACGTGCTAGGCCTGGGGCTGGAATTGTGTCTGACCCGTACGAAGCACATATCAGATGTCTGGCAACTACTCTCTATAATCGGATATACATGACCTAGTTATAATATCCCGATAGCTCGAGCATTTAAGAGAACGAGTTCCGTATCCTATGTGACCATCATCTCCATATGACTGGAGTGATACTTCCGTCTTAACATCACACCCAATACACTACGATTCTCAATATACCCAGTATTGGCGTACACAGAACCTGTTAAAGCCCTGGACGACCGCAACCAAAGCATATTGATTGTCGCAAATATTAGCGGTGCAAGTCTCAGGTTAAGACCAAATACACCTACCCGGATTGCAGACTCCAATAGACACATAGTCATACTACCAATGGGATTCCGCGGGGGTCTATCCAGAACGAAGCTGTTTCCCGTACCATCGGTAAAACACAACCTCCTATTACACTTGCGTGAGTATCCTATACCCAAATATATGAGAACTATGTCGTCGTGCCCTCACAACGCGCACAAATGTAATACTAGTCTTTTACGTATTTATCGATGTCCAATCTCGATAATACTCTGACTAGGGATATTTAATGATTTATCCTTCGTGGACTGATACTGTCTCATATCATTCTCAGTCCAGGAACAAATCACAGGGACCTCCTATCATTTATATATCTTGGTGATCTAATCACAAATGATAAGAGTGTAATCTCCTTTGTCACATAGTTAATTTGTACAACAACACCGTGATCTGTACAAATAGTGACGCTATGGGTCATAATTGTCCAACAATCTCCCACTTGGCCTATAGCCAGTCACTCGAGTGTCTAACACCCGAACCATGTACGGTTGGCTCAAACTGCTGAAAAAATGTTTTCATCAGCGGATATGTATGAATATCATCTGATGCGATTTATTCGATCATCACATCGCCACGATGTATGATCCGAACGAATCAGATGAATATCGAAGTATTTATCTGGATCGTTGATGAGACCATTAATTCTTTAGCATGTGCTGACGCCTAGCTCAGCTGCTACTAGAACTGTATCTAATCTAATTAGATTTGTTATCGACCCAAATGGCTTCTATTGCTGCCTCAGCTGCAGTAATAACCCGCATTTGTTGTTTATTCGGTAACAGTATCTTGCTTGGAAGATTTCCAGCTCACTGTTCCGTTATACTATTGTATAGTACCTTTGTTACGACTTATAGTCGTTATCATGAAAGCCAAGCATTCACCGATTATATTATGGGAATATCATTTCCAAGAAATGATATATCATCATTACTCAGGACATTCACTGTCAGTGCGCTCCCACTAACCTCCTTATATACACAAGAATTATTTTCGTTTTGATTTAAATCATAAACTATTATGATTACATCAAAATGAAAATTCCAAAACCTAATGCTTGCTTCAATCCATCTATGGATCGAATAACCTGCAAACCTAGTTTGCTTGTTATGGTTTGACAAAACCGTCAAGATGTTGTAAACATCCTCCGAAAGGTTTCCGTTAAGGAAAGCAGTTTTCCCGTTCAGCTGCCATTTTTAAAAAATGAAACATGCAGCATCATCAAACATTGTCGAAATGGATTTACCGTGGCAACAGGTAAAATGTTTCGTCATAATCAACACAATGTTGATAACTCTACCTTTTCGCTACAAGCCTAGCTTAGTACGATGGTATGTTGCCATCCATGTATGTCTTCCTTGAAGATTTATTTAGTACCAATAGGCACAATGCCTTGCGGTACTTCAACTAGTGTCTAAACATAGTTGGTATACATGGAATCCACTTCGGACTTTATGACACTTTGCCATAATAGGGAGTCGATACCTTGTATCACTTCCTCATACGTAGTCAGTTGATATTCCTCAATAAGATAGACATCTTTATGAGGTGAGATCAGAAACCCATACCCCAAGTTGTTTTCTGACTCTCTCCGACCTACGCGGTTCTTGTGTATTCGAAGATTATTGGAATAGTTTCATCCTTGATGAACTATTTGTGTTCCATTAGGACTCGGTGCCAAGAATAATATTACTCTGATTTTCATCGAGTTTTACTATCCTCCCACTTACCACTGCATATAGGTATTCCTCTTAGGAAAACCGCATGGTGAGCAACAATCTAATTGTTCTCTCATGAGTTGTATAATTATAATACTTATGGTATCCCTAGGATAACCTACAATTGGCACTTATCCAATTTGGGTTATAGTTTGGTATCAACCAAACATATGACTAGCATACCCAAATATTCAGGAATGAGAAACCTGGTTTTTTTCCCGTTCATATCTAATATGTTATCTGTCAAACAGATATTTATGGAACCTTTTTCAAAATAAGTTCTGCACTGTTTAGCGTATCCATTGAAGGAAATGGTAGCTGAGAGCGACTCATGATTAACCTTATCATGTCCAACAAAATTCGGTTTATCCTGTCAGACACACCGTCAAATTGACGTGTTCCGGGAGGATTCCTCATTGAAAGAATACTATACTCTCTCATGTATGCGAGAAAATCATTGCTTAAGTATTTTCCATCACGGTCTTACCGTGACAGTTTAATACTTTAGCCGATCTGTTTGTCTATTTCGTGTCGAAACTGTGAAAGTTTCCCATTTGTGTTTCAAAAGAAACACATAACCTTACGCGATGCCACATACGTAAAGGTAAAAAAATATTCATATCCACATCTAGCCTAGCTAGACATGGGCCCACTTGCTTCACTATGAACTAGGGCTAACAGATCGATGGCACTTGTACTTTTACCAAGTAAAGGTGTTTTAGGCACTTTGCCCAATAAACTAGATTCGTAGACTTTATTTGATTGGAGTCAAATCAGTCCTGGTACCCACTCTTCAAAAGTGTGGATATATGAGTCTTGTTTAAATTGTTTCCCAGACAACAATGCCACATACAAATTTGAACCTGATCAAATCAGTTTGAGCTATTTGTTTGTCATGTTATACGTGTGAGATTTATTTATATTCTAAATATAAATTCTGTTATTCACATCTAATGTGTTTATCTCAATATCATCTTTATATAATAAAACACTTTAGTGTTCTAGAATATAAACGTATATCCGCAACGGATTATACACTGATATAGAGATAATGTTTCTAGTCAAACTAGTTACATTATAACCGTTACCTAATTTACGTACATACCCAAAGGGTAGTTCCTAACTTAGGTATCTATGGTTAAAACAGCGACTGTCGTCCCATTTCCAATCCGCAGATTAATCTCAATAGAATTCAGTATCATGCTCATAGCAGATTCTGAACATCAGTACATATTTATGCACCACACTAAGTATCTAAAATCTAATTTTAATACTACTTGTGAACATATTTATGACAAACATATTTGAAGTCAGAGCCTTGCTCGTCTTCAATTCCTTCTTGGGATATATCCTTTTATCTTCCTAGAAGATTATAATGATTTTGCCTTTGCCCTTTTCCACACTCCAGAAGCCTTTGGCCAAGCCTTGGCCTTTTGGAATATCGAAGTAAAATGCGCCTTGCGCTACTTGCATTATTGCAAACTTTGGCTTTGTCTCATTGAGTATAGCCATTAACACTCCAAGAGTTTACTATTGCAATAAAAGTACTTCTAAGATCTAATCTATGAAGATCTTTTAATTTAATTATCATACTTTAGGGATCTAATCATTAGTTATGATAAAGAAATTAAGGAGTCTATGACAAGTATAATGGATTAAGCACTAAAATTATCATTACATGAATATTCCAAATATCATGTTCCACTTATTTGCTTAACTTCAGGCTTAGGACTAATACGTTATTTTATCAAGTAAAGTAACTTATTAGTTTCCAGGACCATCCTGAAATTTATTCCCAATTTGAAAATTAAACCATTTAAATACATTTTCCCTAGGATTATGTTTTAAATGTCAATCTTTCAATTATATCTTGATTCTAATAGTCCAACTATTTAATCAACGATTTGTGGTACTATATATTATAATGATTATTATAGTCCAACTATACAATCAATATAATTTAAATTAATTAACCTCAATTATATTGATTACTATAATCCAACTATAAATTGAAATTAATTAATTCAAATATATTGATTACTATAATCAAATTATATAATTAACTATAATACAGTTCAACTGTTTATTAAAACAACAATTTTAAATATTAGTCCAACTAACATTTAATTTAATGACGAAATAATTTGAATGAGCGCGTATGGCAAGTAATTAAACGAATATTGCAAATTCAATTCTTGCCTCCAGCTATTTTTCAGCGAGCCTCTAACCCTCTGTCGAGTACTCGGGAAACCGTGTTTCCCAGTGGGCTAGGAACCCGTTAAATATCACACAATCTTGACTTTGGCCAACAAATTGTATGATAATTAACTAGGTAGATCTCTAAGATCAATTGGATCCAATACAATTCCTAGATCCAGTAGGGGGACATCCAAGTCCGAAACATATATCTTATAAATGCCAATACATCCAATGTATTACCTAACCTTTTTCCTCTGAATCAACTAAGCCTTGGCTTTGGCACAACAAACTTAGTGATCCCAGTTAAGCGCGACCCATTGACCATGGAAAGCTTCGTAATCAATGTCGATGGACAAGAAGTGGTATTGACTTTGGACAACAAACCACAACTTGGACAAGACACTGATATGGAACAAAGCCTTCGTGATTCAAACACATCCTCGACGAACAAAGGCCTTGACTTTGGCCAACAAGCCAATACCAGTCTTGGATCTTGAGTAAGAATCACTCAATGGAAGGAAAAACGCTTAATATTTAGTGAGGGTTTTTCGCGTGCAAATTTGCAACCAATTTATTATCTTTGTTAAGGTCTCATCATCATACACCCTTAAACTTGCATTCTAAACACATAATAAAGCGCATATGATTAAATAATAATGATATGCGGATGGATACTTTACATATTGATCCTAGATCAAATCTCTCTTTCTCTCTCACGCTAGCACAAATATTTCTTCTACCCGTTACACTACACTTTTAAAGAAACCTCATTTACATTGAGGGGAATATGTGAGAAGAGAATACAAAGAATAAGGAGGTGATAAGGCTGGACACACAGGTCCAATTAATAAATCAAATTTATTACAACAATTTCTAAAATTGCCCCACCCATCTAATATCCATCCGATATACATTATTCATGCATCGCAACCATGTATTCACACAAGCATGTTATCAATCAATCTAATCCAATTAATTAATTTGATAATTAGTGATCATCCAATGTTCAAACAACGATTTGATTTTGCTCGAGTCAAACTCGTTTTGCGAATAAGTACTCAAAATACGAATTCTTGAATTAAATTAAACTACAAAATCAAATCCATTTCAATTTGTATTTAATACTAATTCACTATTTAATTCCAAATTAAATATCACACTTTATTAACGAACCTTTACGACTTAAATTCCAAATTCAATCGTTACGGGTCTCAAAGCCCGATTAACATCCAATGTTTATTTAATTAAAGTCCAATGGCCTTTTAATTAATTTCTTTAAGGCGTGGACTTTTGGTTAACTCGGGTCAAATCGATAACCAAAATCCAATCCGGGATTTACCCCATAAGCCTAGAAATCAATTTTGTCCCATTAGGCCCAATTAAATAATTAAGGTCCATTAAGTCATAATTGGACTTTATGGATGCTGTTTTGGGCCCAATTGGATCCAACCAAATTGGCCTAAACCTAACTTGGTACAACCAAGCCCAAAAGCCCAATTACAACCTTTAAGGCCCAAATCCAATTTAAACCCAATTAATTAATTCATAAAATTCCAAATTCCACAATTAATTAACCTAAGTGTAATACACAATTAATCACCCAATTAACATTTCTAAAACATCAATTAGCCTAATTAATCATGCACTTTAACATCAAATAGTGTCCAACACAATTTAATCAAAATCAAACCCATTTCATGCTTTATACTTCTCGGCAATTAGGGGTTTTTCAATCCGATTCGGTTTCAATCCAATTGAATCCACAATCATCATTTCCCAAATCAATTCAACTCATCCAATGAATCAAAAAACAAAAATCACCATGAATTTTATATCTCTCAGAATTCGGCAAAGCCTTTAATTTGGGGAAATTTGTCCAATTCAAAATTGAATCTAATTAAACCTCAAATCAACATTACCCAATTGTTTTAAGTCATCCAATGATCAAAAAACAAAATTACCAAGACAATTAGGGTTCCTCCATTTTCGGCCAAGCCTCCAATTTTGGGGAAAATTGTTCTAAACCAATTTTCTTGAAATTGATCATGCACAACTTCAATTAATCAACATCCTAACATACTTAATCAAACAATTCAACAGAATCATGCTAAAATTGATTTTGCCCAATTTTAAACCCTAAAAATTTCATGCTTGATATAAGCTCAAGATACCATTGTTGGTTTCTAATTAGGTCACAAGAATCATCAAACAAGCATGAAACAAGTGAATACAACAAAGGAGAATGGCGGAAACATACTCACAATGAACGGATCTTGCGACGCGAAGAACACAAGGCTTCAAGCTCCCTCAATGAAGCTCGACAGTAGCTCCCCTTGGCAGTGGACTACTCGGTTGTGGCTCCTTTAGCTCCTCCAAGATTCGGCCATGGAAGACTCTATTGAATCTCCAAGCTCCAAGCTTCCAAAAAAGACTCCATGCTCACGAAAACGCTGCCCTATCACCTTAGAATGACTCAAGTGTGTGCTAGCACTTTGTATTTTGCAACAAAATACACATCTTCTTCTCTTTGATTTTCGGCAGAACCAGAAAAATGAAAGAAGAAAGAAATGGCTCAAAGCCATATGAGAGAAGAGTGAGGGAAGAAAGGTTTCCTAGAAACCGTGAATGTGGAGAGAGAGAGGGAATAAAAAAAATGTTTTATATATATTTGATTTTACAAAATCAAATACCAAAAACCCTTTTTCATTTACCAAAAAATCAAAAAGCAAAAAGCAATTAATGCTTTTCACCTTTCACATCAATCACTCAATCAATCAATCAAATTGTCACATCACTCAAAGTGACATGTGATTTGAGGCTTGATGTGACTATTGATTTGACGCTTGATTTGACTTGCGTGCCGCACTCGAATTCAAAATACAAATACGCTCGCAAACAATCCCGGGCTCGAGTTCGCTAATTCCAAATTAACGAATTTTCCGCTGCGACGTAATTAAATGATTATGCCTAGCAAAATCATTGTTCACGTCTCTAACGAATTAATTCTAAATTAACTCGTTCGCCCGAATTAAAACCCAATTCCAATTCCGCGTCGAAATCTAATTTCGTATAATATATCGAATATATTATTTTATCGATTAATTCCAAATTAATCGTTCTCTCTCTCTAATTAATATTTTATCCCAGATAAAATATCTCTGTAATGAATCCCAGATCAATTTTCGCTCTCATCAAATTAATCCCAGATTAATAAAGTACGAGTCATACATCATCGGTGAATCTTCGGGAAGTGACCCATGAGATCCCCAGATATGTTGGCAGTAAATACGGTCGTCGGACTATACGAACACGTAAGTACCTAGTACTATGTTTGTACCGATTTACAAGACAAGGTTTGCTTCTAGCAAAGCGCTATGCCTACCCAATTCTCCAGAAATATCCTTACAGGAATAAATGATCTATATCAAGCGTAGTATACCGTAGTATTGCGTATTTCAATCCAGTATCGGATGTCCACGTGCTAGGTCTGGGGCTGGAATTGTGTCTGCCCCATACGAAGCACATATCGGATGTCTGGCAACTAGTCTCTATAATCAGATATACATGACATAGTCATAATATCCCGATAGCTCGAGCATTTAAGAGAACGAGTTTCGTATCCTATGTGACCATCATCTCCATATGACTGGAGTGATACTTCCGTCTTAACATCACAGCCAATACACTACGATTCTCAATATACCCAGCATTGGCGTACACAGAACCTATTAAGCCCTGGACGACCGCAACCAAAGCATATTGATTTTCGCAAGTATTAGCAGTGCAAGTCTCAGGTTAAGACCAAATACACCTACCTTGATTGCAGACTCCCATAGACACATAGTCATACTACCAATGGGATTCCGCATGGGTCTATCCAGAGCGAAGCTGTTTCCCGTACCATCGGTAAAACACAACCTCCTATTACACTTGCGTAAGTATCCTATACCCAAATATATGAGAACTATGATGTCGTGCCCTCACAACGCGCACAAGTGTAATACTAGTCTTTTACGTATTAATCGATGTCCAATCTCGATAAAACTCTGACTAGGGATATTTAATGATTTATCCTTCGTAGACTGATAATGTCTTATATCATTCTCAGTCCAGGAACAAATCACATGGACCTCCTATCATTTATATATCTTGGTGATCTAATCACAGATGATAAGAGTGCAATCTCCTTTGTCACATAGTTAGTTTGTACAACAACACCGTGATCTGTACAAATAGTGACGCTATGGGTCATAATTGTCCAACATCACTCCAGTCATATGGAGATGATGATCGCGTAGGGATACAAAACTGGTTCTCTAAAGGGTTGCAACCATCGGGATAATATGACTTAGTCATGATTATCCGATAATAAATAGACTAGTTGCTCGTAATCCGATATATGCTTCGTACGAGGCAGACAGTGTATTAGCCCCAGGCCTTGCATGTGATCATCTGATACTGGATTGAAATACGCAATACTACGTATACTACGCCTGATATAGATCCTTATATTCCTGTAAGGATATTTCTGGAGAATTGGGTAGGCATGGCGCTTTGCTAGAAGCCAACCTTGTCTTGTAAATCGGTACAAACGTAATACTAGGTACTTACGTGTTCGGATAGTCCGACAACCGAATTTACTGCCAACATATCCGGGGATCTCATGGGTCGCTTCCCGAAGATTCACCGATGACATATGACTCGCACTTTAATTAATCTGGGATTAATTAGAAGAGAGAGAAAATTAATCTGAGATTAATTACAGAGATATTTTATCTGGGATAAAATATCATTAAAAGAGAGATAACGATTAATTTGGAATTAATCGATAAAATTAATATATTCGATGTATTAAACGAAATTGGATTTTGACGCGGAAGGAGTTAATTTAGAATTAATTCGTTAGCGACGTGAATAGTGATTTCGCTTGGCATAATCAATTAATTACGTCGCAACAGAAAATTCGTTAATTTGGAATTAGCGAACCCGAGCCCGGGATTATTTGTGAGCGCATTCGCATTTCGAATTCGAGTGCGGCATGCAAGTCAAATCAACCGTCAAATCACTAGTCGCATCAAGCGTCAAATCATTAGTCACTTTGAGTGATGTGACGACTTGTCACTTGATTTGATAGATTGATGGATTGATGGAAGTGGTTGGATAGCATTAAATGCTTTTATCTCGAAAAATTGTATTTGACTTTTAGAAATGCCTTTTACAATTTTTGATTTTGATTTTTGAAATCAATTAATTGATTTTGGAAAATTAATTAAAAGTGTATTTGATACACCTTTTAGCCAACAACTAAAACAACTCTCTCTTATCTCTTTCTTCTTCCTCTCACACGCCCAACGGGATGAAAACTTCTTCTGGTTTTGGCTTACTGCCGAGAGAGAAGGGAAGCAAATGTACGGTGATTTTGAGGCAAAGTCATCAAGAGCTAGCACTCCGAGAGACATGCGAAGGTGTTAGGGAAGTCCACCCATGAGCTTGGAATCACCATGACAAAGCTTGGAGCTTGGAAGATGATCCAAAGCCGCAAATGGAGAGCCAAACAACAGTGGACTGCCGTGAGCATGACAGTGAGCAGAATTTGATTTTTGTTCATCGTCTCGTCGCTCAACCGATGGATGTGAGTATTCTGCAACTCCCTCGTTGTATTCGCACTTATGTTTTATGCTTTGTATTCGATCATTGGGACCGTAGAATTCCAACAATCCATATGGAACAACCCGAGGGATTCACATTCTCCAAAGATCATAGTCTGGTATGTAAGCTTAAAAGGTCTATTTATGGACTTAAACAAGCTTCCCGTAGTTGGAATCTTCGTTTTGATGATGTGATCAGATCGTCTGTTTCATTAAAAACGAAGAGGAATCCTGTGTCTATAAAAAGGTTAGTGGGAGCATGGTAGTCTTCTTAGTGCTTTATGTTAATGATATACTTATTATCGAAAACGATATAGGTATGTTACAATCTGTCAAAGCCTATCTAAGTAAGAATTTCTCCATGAAGGATTTGGGAGAGGCCTCTTATATACTAGGTATAAAGCTTTATAGAGATAGAGCGAGGAGGTTGACAGGACTCTCTCAGTCCAAGTACATTGATTTGATATTAGAAAAGTATAACTTCGTTGACTGTAAGACATTCAATGTGCCTTTCAAACATGATATTCATCTGTCTAAGAAAATGTGTCCTAAGACAGATGATGAAGTTACAATGTAACTAGTTTGACTAGACATATTATCTCCATATCAGTGTTTAACCCGTTGCTGGTGAACCTTTATATTCTAGAACACTAAAGTGTTTTATTATATAAAGATGATATTGAGATAAACACATTAGATGTGAATAACAGAATTTATATTTTGAATATAAATAAAATCTCAAACATATAATATGACAAACAAATAGCTCAAACTGATTTGATCAGAAGAAACTAATTTGTGGCATTGTTGTCTGGGACACAATTAAACAAGACTCGTATATCCGCACTTTTGAAGAGTGGGTACTAGGACTGATTTGATTCCAATCAAATAAAGTCTATGAATCTAATCTATTGGGCAATGTGCCTAAAATACTATTTATTTGGTAAAAGTGCAAATGCCACCGATCTGTTAGCCCTAGTTCATAGTGAAGCAAGCGGGCCCATGTCTAGCTAGGCTTGAGATGAATTTGAATATTTCGTGACCTTTACGGATGTGGCATCGCGTTATGGTATGTGTTTCTTTTGAGACATAAATCAGAAACTTTTACAGTTTTCGACACGAAATAGACAAACAGATCGACTAAAGTATTAAATCGTCACGGTAAGACCGTAATGGAAAATACTTAAGCAATAAGTTTCTAATATACTTGAAAGAGTATAGTATTCTTTCAATGAGGACTCCTCCCGGAACATGTCAATTTGACGGTGTGTCCGAACAGGATAAACCGAATTTTGTTGGACATGATAAGGTTAATCATGAGTCGCTCTGAGCTACAATTTCCTTCAACGGATACGCAAAAACAGTGCATAACTTATTTAGAAAAAATTTCCATAAAATCTGTTTGACATATTTCATATTAGATATGAACAGAAACGAAACCGGGTTTCTCAATCCTGAATAATTTGGGATGCTAGGCATATGTTTGGATGATACCAAACTAAAACCCAAATTGGATAAGTGCCAATTGTAGGTTATCCTAGGGATATGAAAGTATAGTAACTATACATCTCACCAGAGAACAATTAGATTGTTGATCACCATGTGGTTTTCCTGAGAGGAATACCTATATGCAGTGGTCAGTGGAAGGACAGTAACACTCGATGAAAATCAGTGTAATACTGTTCCTGGCACCGAATCTTTAAGGAACACAAATAGTTCATCAAGGATGAAACTATACCATTAATATTCGAATACACAAGAATCGCATAAGTCAGAGAGAGTCAGAAAACAACCTGGCGTATGGGTTTCTGATCTCACCTTATAAAGATGTTAATCTTTTAAGGAATACCAACTGACTATGTATGAGGAAGTGATACAAGGTATCGACTCCCTATTATGGCAAAGTGCCATGAGTCCGAAATGGATTCCATGTATATCAACAAGTTTGAATATTAGTTGATGTACCACAATGCATTGTGCCTATTGGTTCTTATAAGTCTTCAAGGAATACGTACATGGATGGAAACATACCATTGAATAAAGCTAGGCTTTTAGCGGAAATATATCGTTATCAACATTGTGTTGATTACGATTCAACCTTTTACCTGTTGCCACGGTAAATCCATTTGGATAATGCTTGCTGAAGCTGCATGTTTCATTTATGAAATATGACAGCTGAACGGGAAAATCAATTTGCTTCAAAGGAAACCTTTTGGAGGATGTTTATAACATCCTGTCGGTTTTGTCGTACTAAAACTAGCAAACAAGGTTTGCAAGTTATTTGATCCATGTTTGGATTGAAGCAAGCATTAGGTTCTTGGAATTATCGTTTTGATGTAATCATAACGGAGTATGATTTAATTCAAAACGAAATGATTCTTGTGTATATAAGAGGGTTAGTGGGAGCTCACTGACAATCGTTGTCCTATAAAATAATGATAATATATGTCATTTCTTGGAAATGATATTCCCATATAATAATCGGTGAAAGCTTGGCTTTCGAGAAAACTCTCCGAGAAACCGTACATTGAAAAATGTACGTGACCTGGTGTCTCATATGCTTTGAGCATATGGAATCACAAACAGGCTAATCCTAGTGATGGTCGCTGGATTGATGTTAAGAACATCCGTTAGTATCTTAGAGAACTAAGGATGTTGTCTCAATCTAAGGAGAAAGAGAACTTGAAGTGACTGGGATCACTGTAGCAAGTTTCTTAAACCGATAAAGATGACTGTAAGTCACAAAACGGTACTATACAGATTGAACAACGGAACAGTAAGCTGGAAATCTTCCAAGCAAGATACTGTTACCAAATAAACAACATATGCGGGTTATTACTGCAGCTGAGGCAGCAATAGAAGCCATTTGGGTTGATAATAAATCTAATTAGATTAGATATAGTTCTGTTAGCAGCTGAGCTAGGATTCAGCATAGCCTAAAGAATTAATGGTCTCATCAACGATCCAGATACATACTTCGATATTCATCTGATTCCTTCGGATCATACATCGTGGCGATGTGATGATCATATAAATCGCATTAGAAGATAATCATGCAAATCCACTGACGAAAGTCTTTTCTCAGCAGTTTGAGCCAACCGTACATAGTTCGGGTGTCAAACACTCGAGTGACTGGCTATAGGCCAAGTGGGAGATTGTTGGACAATTATGACCCATAGCGTCACTATTTGTACAGATCATGGTGTTGTTGTACAAATTAACTATGTGACAAAGGAGATTGCACTCTTATCATTTGTGATTAGATCACCAAGATATATAAATGATAAGAGGTCCCTATGATTTGTTCCTGGATTGAGAATGATAAGAGACAGTATCAGTCCATGAAGGATAAATCATTAAATATCCCTAGTCAGAGTATTATCGAGATTGGACATCGATAAATACGTAAAAGATTAGTATTACCCTTGTGCACGTTTGTGAGGGCAAAACGACATAGTTCTCATATATTTGGGTATAGGATACTCATGTTTGTGTAATAGGAGGTTGTTTTTTACCGATGGTACGGGAAACAGCTTCGCTCTGGATAGACCCCCTCAAAATTCCATTGATAGTATGACTATGTGTCTATGGAAGTCCGAAATCAGGGTGGTGTATTTGGTCTTAACCTGAGACTTGCACCGCTAATACTTGCGACAATCAATATACTTTGGTTTTGGTCATCCAGGGCTTTAACCGGTTTCTGTGTACGCCTCTTCTGGGTATATCGAGAATCGTAGTGTGTTGGGTGTGATGTCAAGACGGAAGTATCACTCCAGTCATAGTGGAGATGATTGTCACATAGGATACGGGACTGGTTCTCTTAAATGCTGCAGCTATCGAGATATTATGACAAGGGGCTGCTGCCTTCTTCTTTTATCTGGGATTAATTACGGAGATATTTTATCTGGGATAAAATATTATTTAAAGAGAGATAATGATTAATTTGGAATTAATCGATAAATTAATATATTCGATATATTAAACGAAATTGGATTTTGACGTGGAATTAAAATTAGATTTTAATTCGGGCGAACGAGTTAATTTAGAATTAATTCGTTAGCGACGTGAATAGTGATTTCGCTAGGCAAAATCATTTAATTACGTCGCAACGGAAAATTCGTTAATTTGGAATTAGCGAACCCCAGCCAGGGATTGTTTGTGAGCGCATTCGCATTTCGAATTCGAGTGCGGCACGCAAGTCAAATCAAGCGTCAAATCACATGTCACTTTGAGTGATGTGACAATTTGAATGAGTGATGTGAGTTGATGGTGGAGTGTAATACACTCAAGTGTGATGGCATGATTGACATTTAATATTTTTTTTAAATGTTTAGTATATCTTTTTGGTTTTGGAAAATCAATTAACATTACAACACATCTCTCTCTCTCACCTCTCTTCTTCCTCATTCACGCCCAAAAGGGGCTGCTGCCTTCTTCTTTTCTTGTCCAAAACAGAGAGCAGCAAAAGAAGAAAATGAGTGATTTTGTTGCAAAATCTTGGTGCTAGCACACTTAGGAGTTGTCCGTAGGTGATAGGGAAACCCACTCGTGTGCATGGAATGATTAAACAAGGAAGCTTGGAGCTTGATTCACCCATCCATGGCCGAAAATGAAGATAAAAAACAGCCCTCTGCCGAATGCAAAAGGGAGGAGCATAAATTTTTTGTTCTTCGTAGCATCAAATCCGTTCAATGTGAGTATGATTCCGCCATTCTTCTTTGTTGTATTCACTTATTTTCATTGCTTGATAATTGATCCTTGGACCTTAGAGAATTCCAACAATGGTATCTTGAGCCAATATTGAGCATGAAATGATTTAGGGTTAAAATTTGGGTAAAATTGATTTTGAGCATGAATAATGAAATTGGATGATTTAATATGCTTAATTGATGTTTAATTGAGGATTGATTAGATCAATTTGAAGAAATTGTGTTTGGAACAAATTTCCCCAATTTTTGAGGCTTGACCGAAAATAGAGAAGCCCCAAATGTCTTGGTTTTTTGTTTTTTGATTCATTGGATGACTTGAAAACAATTTGGGATGTTGATTTAATGCTGATTTGGATTCAATTGGATTGGATTTAAAATTGGACACGAAAATCCCCTTTGGCCGAGACACTTGAAGCATGTAATTGGGTTTGATTTTTGTCAAATTGTGTTGGACATGGTTTAATGATGATAAGCATGACTAATTAGGCTAATTTGATGTTTTGGAAATATTGATTTGGGTGATTAATTGTGTTATACACTTTAGGATTAATTAGATTATGAAATTGGACTTTTATGATTTAATTAATTGGGCCTTAAAATTGGATTTGGGCTTTTAAAGTTGTTATTAGGCTTATTGGGCTTGGTTGTACCAAGTTAGGTTTAGGGCAAATGGATTGGATCCAATTGGGCCCGAAACCACTTCCATAAAGCCCAAATGCGACTTAATGGATCTTTAAAGTTTAATTGGGCCTGATGGGCCAAAATTGATTTATGGGCTTATAGGGTAACTCACGGATTGGACTTTGGTTATTGGGTTCGACCCGAGTTGACCAAAAGTCCACGCCTTAAGAAATTAATTAAAAGCCCATTGGACTTTAATTAAATTGACGCTGGACGTTAATCGGGCTTTGAGACCTGTAACGATTAAATTTGGAATTTAAGTCGTAAAGGTTTATTAATAAAGTGTGATTTTTAATTTGGAATTAAATAAGGAGTTAGTATTAAATACATATTAAATTGGATTTAATTTTGTAGTTTAATTTAATTCAAGAATTCGTACTTTTAGTACTTATTCGCAAAACGAGTTTGACTCGAGCAAAATCAAATCGTTGTTTGAACAATGGATGGTCACTAATTATCAGATTAATTAATTTGATTAGATTGATTGATAACATGCTGGTGTGAATACATGGTTGCGATGCATGAATAATGTATATCGGATGAATATTAGTTGGGAGGGGCAATTTTAGAAATTGTTGTAATAAATTTGATTTATTAATTGGACCTGCGTGTCCAGCCTTATCACCTCCATATTCTTTGTATTCTCTTCTCACCTATTCCCCTCAATGTAAATGAGGTTTCTTTAGAAGTGTAGTGTAACGGGTAGAAGTAATATTTATGCTAGCGGGAGAGAGAAATAGAGAGATTTGATCTAGGATCAATGTGTAAAGTATCCATCTGCATATCATTATTATTTATTATACGCTCTTTATTTTGTGTTTAGAATGCTTGTTTAAGGGTGTATGATGATGAGACCTTAACAAAGATAATAAATTGGATGCCAATTTGCACGCGAAAAACCCTCAAACAATATTAAGCGTTTTTCCTTCCATTGAGTGATTCTTACTCAAGATCTGAGACTAGCATTGGCTTGTTGGCCAAAGTCAAGGCCTTTGTCCGTCGAGGATGTGTTTGAATCACGAAGGCTTTGTTCCATATTGGTGTCTTGTCCAAGTTGTGGTTTGTTGGCCAAAGTCAAGACCACTTCTTATCCATCGACATTGATTACGAAGCTTTCCATGGTCAATGGGTCGCGCTTAACTGGGATCACTAAGTTTGTTGTGCCAAAGCCAAGGCTTATTTGATTCAGAGGAAAAAGGTTAGGTAATACATTGGATGTATTGGCATATATAAGATATATGTTTCGGACTTGGATGTCCCCCTACTGGATCTAGGAATTGGATTGGATCCATTGATCTTAGAGATCTACCTAGTTAATTATCATACAATTTGTTGGCCAAAGTCAAGATTGTGTGATATTTAACGGGATCCTAGCCCACTAGGAAACACGGTTTCCCGAGTACTCGACAAGGGTTAGAGGCTCAGCGAAAAATAGTGGGAGGCAAGAATTGAATTTGCAATATTCTTTTAATTACTTGCCATACACGCTCAAACAAATATCATTCGTCATATATATATTAAATGTTAGTTGGACTAATATTTAAATTGTTGTTTTAATAAACAGTTAGACTGTATTCAAATAATTCATTTATAGTTGGTTATATAATTGGATTATAGTAATCAATATATTTGATTTAATTAATTATAGTTGATTAAATAGTTGGACTATAGTAATCAATATAATAAATAGTACCTAAATCTTTGATTAAATAGTTGGACTATTAGAATCAAGATATAAATTGAAAGATTGACATTTAAAACATAAACCTAGGGAAAATATATTTAAATGGTTTAATTTTTCAAATTGGGAATTAAGTTTCAGGATGGTCCTAGAAAATAATAAGTTACTTTATTTGATAAAATAACATAATATACCTAAGCCCGGAGTTAAGTTATAGTAGAGCATAATCTTTGGAAGATTTTTGTGATGATAACTTTAGGGCTTAATCCATTAAGCTTGTCGTAGTAGACTTCTTAATTTCTGAATCAGAACTAAAGATTAGATCCTTAAAGTATGATAATGAAATTGAAGGATCTTCAAAGAATCTATCCTTAGAATCTCAGAAGTACTAAATTGCAATACTTAACCCTTGGAGAGTTAATGACTATTCTCAAGGAGACAAAGTCAAAGTTTACAATAGGTACGTAGCGCAAGGCGTACCTTACTTCGATATTCTAGAAACCCGAGGCTTGGCCAAAGGCTTCTGGAGTGTTGAAAAGGCAAAGGCAAAATCATTATAATCTTATAGGAAGATAAATGACATATCCCAAAATGTCTGCTTAAATTATGGCAAACGGGATCGCAGAAGCGTGACTTCCATTTGGACAAAGCAGACATGAAGGAATTGAAGACGAGCAAGGCTCTGACTTCAAATATGTTTTTCATCATTATGTTCACTACTAGTATTAAAATTGGATTTTAAATACTTAGTGTAATACATAAAAGATATGTATTAATGTTCAGAATCTGTTTTGAACAGGCTATTGACTTCAATAGAGATTTCTCTACGAATCGGAAATGGGATGAAAGTCGCTGTTTTAATCGTAGATACCTAAGTTTAGGAACTACCTTCAGGTGTGTACTTAAATTAGAAAACTGTTACAATGTAACTAGTTTGACTAGAGACATTATCTCCATATCAGTGTTTAACCCGTTGCGGGTGAACCTTTATATTCTAGAACACTAAAGTGTTTTATTATATAAAGATGATATTGAGATAAACACATTATATGTGATTAACAGAATTTATATTTTGAATATAAATAAAATCTCAAACATATAACATGACAAACAAATAGCTCAAACTGATTTGATCAGAAGAAACTAATTTGTGGCATTGTTGTCTGAGACACAATTAAACAAGACTCGTATATCCGCACTTTTGAAGAGTGGGTACTAGGACTGATTTGATTCCAATCAAATAAAGTCTTCGAATCTAGTTTATTGGGCAATGTGCCTAAAACACTATTTATTTGGTAAAAGTGCAAATGCCACCGATCTGTTAGCCCTAGTTCATAATGAAGCAAGTGGGCCCATGTCTAGCTAGGCTAGAGATGAATATGAATATTTCGTGACCTTTACGGATGTGGCATCGCGTTATGGTTATGTGTTTCTTTTGAAACATAAATCGGAAACTTTTACAGTTTTCGACACGAAATAGACAAACAGATCGACTAAAGTATTAAATTGTCACGGTAAGACCGTAATGTAAAATACTTAAGCAATAAGTTTCTAATATACTTGAAAGAGTAGTATTCTTTCAATGAGGACTCCTCCCGGAACACGTCAATTTGACGGTGTGTCCGAACAGGATAAACCGAATTCTGTTGGACATGATAAGGTTAATCATGAGTCACTCTGAGCTACCATTTCCTTCAACGGATACGCAAAAACAGTGCATAACTTATTTAGAATAAAGTTCCATACAATCTATTTGACAAATTTCATATTAGATATGAACAGAAACGAAACCGGGTTTCTCAATCCTGAATAATTTGGGATGCTAGGCATATGTTTGTATGATACCAAACTAAAACCCAAATTGGATAAGTGCCAATTGTAGGTTATCCTAGGGATACTAAAGTATAGTAACTATACATCTCACTAAACAATTAGATTGTTGCTCACCATGTGGTTTTCCTTAGAGGAATACCTATATGCAGTGGTAAGTGGGAGGATAGTAAAACTCGATGAAAATCGAAGTAATATTGTTTTCTGCACACCGAATCTTTATGGAACACAAATAGTTCATCAATGATGAAACTATACCATTAATCTTCGAATACACAAGAACCGCAGAAGTCGGAGAGAGTCAGAAAACAACCTGGCGTATGGGTTTCTGATCTCACCTCATAAAGATGTTAATCTTTTGAGGAATACCAACTGACTACGTATGAGGAAGTGATACAAGGTATCGACTGCCTATTATGGCAAAGTGCCATGAGTCTGAATGGATTCCTTGTATATCAACAAGTTTGGATACTAGTTGATGTACCGCAAAGCATTCTGCCTATTGGTACTTATAAGTCTTCAAGGAAGACGTACATGGATGGCAACATACCAACGAATAAAGCTAGGCATTTAGCGGAAATGTATCGTTATCAACATTGTGTTGATTACGATTCAACCTTTTACCTGTTGCCACTGTAAATCCATTTGGATAATGCTTGCTGAAGCTGCAAGTTTCATTTATGAAATATGACAGCTGAATGGGAAAATCGCTTTCCTTCAAAGGAAACCTTTGGAGGATGTTTATAACAATCCTGTCGGTTGTGTCGTACTAAAACTAGCAAACAAGGTTTGCAAGTTATTCGATCCATGTTTTGATTGAAGCAAGCATTAGGTTCTTGGAATTATCGTTTTGATGTAATCATAATGGAGTATGATTTAATTCAAAACGAAATGATTCTTGTGTATATAGAGGGTTAGTGGGAGCGCACTGACAATCGCTGTCCTATCAAATAATATAATATATGCCATGTCTTGGAAATGATATTCCCATATAAGAATCGGCGAGCTTGGCTTTCGAGAAAACTCTCCGAGAAACCGTACATTGAAAAATATACGTGACCTGGTGTCTCATACGCTTTGAGCATATGGAATCACAACAGGCCAATCCTAGTGATGGTCGCTAGATTGATGTTAAGAACATCCGTTAGTATCTTAGAGAACTAATGATGCTGTCTCAATCTATGGAGAATGAGAACTTGAAGTGACTGGGATCACTGTAGCAAGTTTCTTAAATCGATAAAGACGATTGTAAGTCACAAAATGGTACTATACAATTTGAACAACGGAACAGGAAGCTGGAAATCTTCCAAGCAAGATATTGTTACCAAATAAATAACAAATGCGGGTTATTACTGCAGCTGAGGCAGCAATAGAAGCCATTTGGGTCGATAACAAATCTAATTAGATTAGATATAGTCCTGTTAGCAGCTGAGCTAGGCTTCAGCATCGCCTAAAGAATTAATGGTCTCATCAACGATCCAGATACATACTTCAATATTCATCTGATTCGTTCGGATCATACATCGTGGCGATGTGATGATCGTATAAATCAGATCAGACGATAATCATGAAAATCTGCTGACGAAAGTCTTTTCTCAGCAGTTTGAGCCAACCGTACATAGTTCGGGTGTCAGACACTCGAGTGACTGGCTATATGCCAAGTGGGAGATTGTTGGACAATTATGACCCATAACGTCACTTTTGTACAGATCATGGTGTTGTTGTACAAAATAACTATGTGACAAAGGAGATTGCACTCTTATCATTTGTGATTAGATCACCAAGATATATAAATGATATGAGGTCCCTATGATTTGTTCCTGGATTGAGAATGATATGAGACAATATCAGTCCACGAAGGATAAATCATTAAATATCCCTAGTCAGAGTATTATCGAGATTGGACATCGATAATACGTAAAAGACTAGTATTACACTTGTGCACGTTTGTGAGGGCACAACGCATAGTTCTCATATATTTGGGTATAGGATACTCATGCAAGTGTAATAGGAGGTTGTGTTTTACCGATGTTACGGGAAACAACTTCGCTCTAGATAGACCCCCTCGGAATTCCATTGGTAGTATGACTATATGTCTATGGAAGTCCGAAATCAGGGTAGGTGTATTTGGTCTTAACTTGAGACTTGCACCGCTGATACTTGCGACAATCAATATACTTTGGTTTTGGTCGTCCAGGGCTTTAACCGGTTTCTGTGTACGCCTCTTCTGGGTATATCGAGATCATAGTGTGTTGGGTGTGATGTCAAGACGGAAGTATCACACCAGTCATAGTGGAGATGATGGTCACGTAGGATACAAGACTGGTTCTCTTAATGCTGCAGCTATCGGGATATTATGACAAGGTCATGTATATCCGATTATAGAGACTAGTTACCAGACATCCGACATGTGCTTCGTACGTGGCAGACACAATTCCAGCCCCAGGCCTAGCACGTGATCATCTGGTACTGGATCGACATACGCAATACTACGGATACTACGCCTGATATAGATCGCTTATTCCTGTGAGGATATTTTTGGAGAATTGGGTAGGCATGGCACTTTGCTAGAAGCAAACATTGTCTTGTAAATCGGTACAAACGTAGTACGAGGTACTTACGTGTTCGGATAGTCCGACGACCTGATCTACTTCCACTTCCAACATATCCGGGGATCTCATGGGTTGCTTCCGAAGATTCACCGATGACGTATGACTCGTACTTTATTAATCTGCGATTAATTAGAGGAGAGAGAAAATTAATATAGGATTAATTACAGAGATATTTTATCTAGGATAAAATATCATTTAAAGAGAGATAATGATTAATTTGGAATTAATCGATAATTTAATATATTCGATATATTAAACGAAATTGGATTTTGACGCCGAATTAAAATTAGATTTTAATTCGTGCGAACGAGTTAATTTAGAATTAATTTGTTAGCGACGTGAATAGTGATTTCGCTAGGCAAAATCATTTAATTACGTCGCAACGGAAAATTTGTTAATTTAGAATTAGCGAACCCGAGCCCGAGATTGTTTGCGAGCGCATTCGCATTTCGAATTCAAGTGCGTCACGCAAGTCAAATCAAGCGTCAAATCATTAGTCACATCAATCGTCAAATCACATGTCACCTTGATTGATGTGACAATTTGAATGAGTGATGTGAGTTGATAGTGGAGTGTAATACACTCAAGTGTGATAACATGATTGACATTTAATATTTTTTTTAAATGTTTAGTATATGTTTTTGGTTTTGGAAAATCAATTAACATTACAACACATCTCTCTCTCTCACCTCTCTTCTTCCTCATTCACGCCCAAAAGGGGCTGGTGCCTTCTTCTTTTCTGGTCCAAAACCGAGAGCAGCATAAGAAGAAAATGAGTGATTTTTTTGCAAAATCTTGGTGCTAGCACACTCCGGAGTCGTCCGTAGGTGATAGGGAAATCCACCCGTGTGCATGGAATGATTAAACAAGGAAGCTTAGAGCTTGATTCACCCATCAATGGCCGAAAATGAATATAAAAAACAGCCCACTGCCGAATGCAAAAGGGAGGAGCAGAAATATTTTGTTCTTCGTAGCATCCAATCTGTTCGATGTGAGTATGATTCTGCCATTCTCTTTTGTTGTATTCACTTGTTTTCATTGCTTGATAATTGATCATTGGACCTTAGAGAATTCCAACAATGGTATCTTGAGCCAATATTGAGCATGAAAAGATTTAGGGTTAAAATTTGGGTAAAATTGATTTTGAGCATGAATAATGAAATTGGATGATTTAATATGTTTAATTGATGTTTAATTGAGGATTGATTAGATCAATTTGAAGAAATTGTGTTTGGAACAAATTTCCCCAATTTTTGAGGCTTGGCCGAAAATAGAGAAGCCCTAAATGTCTTGGTTTTTTGTTTTTTGATTCATTGGATAACTTGAAAATAATTTGGGATGTTGATTTAATGTTGATTTGGATTCAATTGGATTGGATTTAAAATTGGACATGAAAATCCCCTTAGGCCGAGACACTTGAAGCATGTAATTGGGTTTGATTTTTGTTAAATTGTGTTGGACATGATTTAATGATGATAAGCATGATTAATTAGGCTAATTTGATGTTTTGGAAATATTGATTTGGGTGATTAATTATGTTATACACTTTAGGATTAATTAGATTATGAAATTGGACTTTTATGATTTAATTAATTGGGCCTTAAAATTGGATTTGGGCTTTTAAAGTTGTTATTAGGCTTATTGGGCTTGGTTGTACCAAGTTAGGTTTAGGCCAAATGGATTGGATCCAATTGGGCCTGAAACCGCTTCCATAAAGGCCAAATGCGACTTAATGGACCTTTAAAGTTTAATTGGGCCTAATGAGCCAAAATTGATTTCTGGGCTTATGGGGTAACTCCCGGATTGGCCTTTGGTTATTGGGTTCGATCCGAGTTGACCAAAAGTCCACGCCTTAAGAAATTAATTAAAAGTTCATTGGACTTTAATTAAATTGACGTTGGATGTTAATCGGGCTTTGAGACCCGTAACGATTAAATTGGAATTTAAGTCGTAAAGGTTTATTAATAAAGTGTGATATTTAATTTGGAATTAAATAATGAGTTAGTATTAAATACATATTAAAGGATTTAATTTTGTATTTTAATTTAATTCAAGAATTCGTACTTTGAGTACTTATTCGCAAAACGAGTTTGACTCGAGCAAAATCAAATCGTTGTTTGAACATTGGATGGTCACTAATTATCAGATTAATTAATTTGATTAGATTGATTGATAACATGTTTGTGTGATACATGGTTGCGATGCATGAATAATGTATATCAGATGGATATTAGTTGGGTGGGGTAATTTTAGAAATTGTTGTAATAAATTTGATTTATTAATTAGACCTGCGTGTCCAGCCTTATCACCTCCATATTCTTTGTATTCTATTCTCAATATTCCCCTCAATGTAAATGAGGTTGCTTTAGAAGTGTAGTGTAACGGGAAGAAATAAGTACTTGTGCTAGCGGGAGAGAGAAAATGAGAGATTTGATCTAGGATCAATGTGTAAAGTATCCAACCGCATATCATTATTATTTATTATACGCGCTTTATTATGTGTTTAGAATGCATGTTTAAGGGTGTATGATGATGAGACCTTAACAAAGATAATAAATTGTTGCCAATTTGCACCGCGAAAAACCTTAAACAATATTAAGCGTTTTTCCTTCCTTTGAGTGATTCTTACTCAAGATCCGAGACTGGCATTGGCTTGTTGGCCAAAGTCAAGGCCTTTGTCCATCGAGGATGTGTTTGAATCACGAAGGCTTTGTTCCATATTGGTGTCTTGTCCAAGTTGTTATTTGTTGGCCAAAGTCAAGACCACTTCTTGTCCATCGACATTGATTACGAAGCTTTCCATGGTCAATGGGTCGCGCTTAACTGGGATCACTAAGTTTGTTGTGCCAAAGCCAAGGCTTAGTTGATTCAAAGGAAAAAGGTTAGGTAATACATTGGATGTTTTGGCATATATAAGATATATGTTTCGGACTTGGATGTCCCCCTACTGGATCTAGGAATTGGATCAGATCCAATTGATCTTAGAGATCTACCTAGTTAATTATCATACAATTTATTGGCCAAAGTCAAGATTGTGTGATATTTAATGAGATCCTAGCCCACTAGGAAACACGGTTTCCCGAGTACTCGACAGAGGGTTAGAGGCTCCCCGAAAAATAGTGGGAGGCAAGAATTGAATTTGCAATATTCGTTTAATTACTTGCCATACGCGCTCAAACAAATATCATTCGTCATATATATATTAAATGTTAGTTGGACTAATATTTAAATTGTTGTTTTAATAAACAGTTAGACTGTATTCAAATAATTCATTTATAGTTGGTTATATAATTGGATTATAGTAATCAATATTTGAATTAATTAATTATAGTTGATTAATAGTTGGACTATAGTAATCATTATAATAAATAGTACCTAAATCGTTGATTAAATAGTTGGACTATTGAATCAAGATATAAATTGAAAGATTGACATTTAAAACATAAACTAGGAAAATGTATTAAATGGTTTAATTTTTCAAATTGGGAATTAACTTTCAGGATGGTCCTGGAAAATAATAAGTTACTTTATTTGATAAAATAACATATTATGCCTAAGCCCGGAGTTAAGCAAATAGTAGAGCATAATCTTTTGAAGATTTATGTGATGATAACTTAGTGCTTAATCCATTAAGCTTGTCGCAATAGACTTCTTAATTTCTGAATCAGAACTAAGGATTAGATCCTTAAAGTATGATAATGAAATTGAAGGATCTTCAAAGAATCTTTCCTTAGAATCTTTTAAGTACTAAATTAAAATACTTAACCCTTGGAGAGTTAATGACTATTCTCAAGGAGACAAAGTCAAAGTTTGCAATAGGTAAGTAGCGCAAGGCGCACCTTACTTCGATATTCTAGAAACCCGAGGCTTGGCCAAAGGCTTCTAGAGTGTTGAAAAGGCAAAGGCAAAATCATTATAATCTTCTAGGAAGATAAATGACATATCCCAAATTGTCTGGTTAAATTATGGCAAACGGGATCGCAGAAGCGTGACTTCCGTTTGGACAAAGCAGACATGAAGGAATTGAAAACGAGCAAGGCTCTGACTTCAAATATGTTTGACAACATTATGTTCACTACTAGTATTAAAATTGGATTTTAAATACGTAGTGTAATACATAAAATATATGTATTGATGTTCAGAATCTGTTTTGAACAGGATATTGACTTCAATAGAGATTTATCTGCGAATCGGAAACGGGACGAAAGTCGCTGTTTTAATCGTAGATACCTAAGTTTAGGAACTACCTTCGGGTGTGTACTTAAATTAGGAAACGGTTACAATGTAACTAGTTTGACTATAGACATTATCTCCATATCAGTGTTTAACCCGTTGCGGGTGAACCTTTATATTCTAGAACACTAAAGTGTTTTATTATATAAAGATGATATTGAGATAAACACATTAGATGTGAATAACAGAATTTATATTTTGAATATAAATAAAATCTCAAACATATAACATGACAAACAAATAGCTCAAACTGATTTGATCAGAAGAAACTAATTGTGGCATTGTTGTCTTGGACACATTAAACAAGACTCGTATATCCGCACTTTTGAAGAGTGGGAACTAGGACTGATTTGATTCCAATCAAATAAAGTCTACGAATCTAGTTTATTGGGCAATGTGCCTAAAACACTATTTATTTGGTAAAAGTGAAAATGCCACCGATCTGTTAGCCCTAGTTCATAGTGAAGCTAGTTGGTCCATGTCTAGCTAGGCTAGAGATGAATATGAATATTTCGTGACCTTTACGGATGTGGCATCGTGTTATGGTTATGTGTTTCTTTTGAAACATAAATCAGAATCTTTTACAGTTTCGACACGAAATAGACAAACAGATCGACGAAAGTATTAAATCATCACGGTAAGACCGTAATGGAAAATACTTAAGCAATAAGTTTCTAATATACTTGAAAGATTATAGTATTCTTTCAATGAGGACTCCTCTCGGAACACGTCAATTTGACGGTGTGTCCGAACAAGATAAACCGAGTTTTGTTGGACATGATAAGGTTTATCATGAGTCGCTCTGAGCTACCATTTCCTTCAACGGATACGCAAAAATAGTGCATAACTTATTTAGAATAAAGTTCCATAAAATCTGTTTGAAATATTTCATATTAGATATGAACAGGAACGAAACCGGGTTTCTCAATCCTGAATAATTTGGGATGCTAGGCATATGTTTGGATGATACCAAACTAAAACCCAAATTGGATAAGTGCCAATTGTATGTTATCCTAGGGATACCAAAGTATAGTAACCATACATCTCACCAGAGAACAATTAGATTGTTGCACACCATGCGGTTTTCCTTAGAGGAATACCTATATGCAGTGGTAAGTGGGAGGATAGTAAAACTTGATGTAAATTGGAGTAATACTGTTCCTAGCACCGAATCTTTATGGAACACAAATAGTTCATCAAGGATGAAACTATACCATTAATCTTTGAATACACAAGAACCGCATAAGTCGGAGAGAGTCAGAAAACAACCTGGCCTATGGGTTTCTGATCTCACCTTATAAAGATGTTAATATTTTGAGGAATACCAACTGACTACGTATGAGGAAGTGATACAAGGTATCGACTCCCTATTATGGCAAAGTTCCATGAGTCCGAAATGGATTCCATGTATATCAACAAGTTTGGATACTAGTTGATGTACCGCAAGGCATTGTGCCTATTGGTACTTATAAGTCTTCAAGGAAGACGTACATGGATGGCAACATACCAACGAATAACGCTAGGCTTTTACTCAAATGTATCGTTATCAACATTGTGTTGATTACGATTCAACCTTTTACCTGTTGCCACGGTAAATCCATTTGGATAATGCTTGCTGAAGCTGCATGTTTCATTTATGAAATATGACAGCTGAACGGGAAAATCACTTTCCATCAAAGGAAACCTTTTGGAGGATGTTTATAACATCCTGTCGGTTTTGTCGTACTAAAACTAGCAAACAAGGTTTGCAAGTTATTCGATCCATGTTTGGATTGAAGCAAGCATTAGGTTCTTGGAATTATCGTTTTGATGTAATCATAATGGAGTATGATTTAATTCAAAACGAAATGATTCTTGTGTATAAAAGAGGGTTAGTGGGAGCGCACTGACAATCGATGTCCTATAAAATAATGATAATATATGTCATTTCTTGGAAATGATATTCCCTTATCATAATCGGCGAAAGCTTGGCTTTCAAGAAAACTCTCCGAGAAACCATACATTGAAAAACGTACGTGACCTGGTGTCTCATACGCTTTGAGCATATGGAATCATAAACAGACCAATCCTAGTGATGGTCGCAGGATTGATGTTAAGAACATCCGTTAGTATCTTAGAGAACTAAGAATGCTGTCTCAATCTATGGAGAATGAGAACTTGAAGTGACTGGAATCACTGTAGCAAGTTTCTTAAACCGATAAAGACGACTGTAAGTCACAAAACGGTACTATACAGTTTGAACAACGGAACAGTAAGCTGGAAATCTTCCAAGCAAGATATTATTACCAAATAAACAACAAATGCAGGTTATTACTGCAGCTGAGGCAGCAATAGAAGCCATTTGGGTCGATAACAAATCTAATTAGACTAGATATTGTTTGGGCCAAAATTGGCCCCAAGGGTAAAAATGACATTACACCGCGGATCCAACCACAAAACTGAGGCCCATCAAGCAGACTGGGCCCACAGACGAAATGTCATTCAAGGAAACAACCCGTACCGCCTCAAAAACCTAAGCCCATTAACACAAAGGGAGCCAACAGACACCAGTTACTGGAATCAAGAGGAATCAGTACTCAATAAAGATCGCCATGAAGTCGATAGATTGGAATTTAAAGACACGATTGTCCGTTATTAGGAAATAACTCACATTGATGGAACTCCAACGGGCAGATTAGAAAACCTATAAAGGAAAGAAACGAAACAATGGAGAGGGACCTGAGATCTTCAGACACGACCCATCACACAAACATTCTTAGCATACACGCCCTCACGGCATTCAAACTGAAGTTAAGGTATTCATGAAACCTTGACTCACCCATCTAGAACTAAATTCCTTCATTGACACTGACTTGAGCGTCGGAGTGCCTACGGCTTCCACCACACCGGTGGGCAGTAAGCTCCTCATTCACTCTACTCGTTTTGCAGGTTCGCTCGTGCCCTACTTTTTGATAATCTCGATTGTGGGCAACTACCGAAATCGGCCTCCACAATTTGGCGCCCACCGTGGGGCTGACGAGCAAATTTCGCAGAAGTAGAACACATCAACGAAACAATCAAAATATGGCCTCAAGCAATGAACAAACACCAGATCCTCTAATGGCACAACTTGCCATGCTCCAGGAACGACTCCAAACCCTTGAAGAAGAAAATTTAATGATGCGAAACACCAACGAAGGCCTACGGCAAAAGTTGGATCACTTATCATCCGACCCTCTGCACGACCCTCAAGGCCAAACCAGCAATGGAGGTAACCGAAACAATCTAACAGCTCCGCCCATGTCGGATGGGCCAAATAGCAATCACCCTCCAACAACACAAGACCCAAATCCTCCTATTGATCCGACCCATCTACTGGCCAGTTCCATCACGAGGGAAATGGAATGGTTGAATTCAAAGAAGCAATTATGTCGAGACAACCGGTGTAAAGCTCCCAATCAGAAAAAAGAAGGGCCGGAGCAATTTCGGATACCCCATTCATGGAATCAATTGTAGCAGTTGAGTTGCCACGAAAATTCAGTCCACCTGAAATGAGGCAATATGATGGGACCACAGATCCGGACGACCACGTGATACATTACAAATTCAAGATGATGTCAATCGGCCTGTCTCCGAGCCAGTGGGAGGCTGGAATGTTCAGGTGCTTTGGGGAAACTCTGGCTTGACCTGCCCTAACGTGGTTCATTAATCTTCCACATAGATCAATCAAGTCTTACCAAGAACTGGCGGACAAGTTCGTGCAACACTTTGCAAGTTCATGCAAGTTGGAAAAGACATCAGACGACCTCAATTCCATACAGCAGAGAAAAGGAGAATCATTACGGAGCTACGTGGCCCGGTTCAACCGTGAGAGAATTACCATCCCGGATCTCCATCAGCCAACGGCAATCGAAGCCTTCAGGAATGGATTTCTTTATGATAGCGGGCTCTACAAGAAATTGACGAAATTTAGGTGCTACACAATGGACCAGGTCTTGGCGCGGGCCCAGGTAGAGATAAGGTGGGAAGAGGATAAAAGAAATAAGAAAAGAGAGGTTGACACGAACGCATGAGTGGACAGAAGGCATACGGCTACCATGCGATACGACATGGATATCCCATCTCAAACGGAAGGAAGGAACCAAAATAGGGGTGAACGACGACCCTTCTACAAGAGTGTAGAGAAACGACCAAGACCATATAAAAACAGGGAGGAACTACCGGCAAGAAAACCTAGGCTTCCGGACTACAACTTTACGATTTCTCCCGGAGAATTGGTGTCAGTGCTAAAGAAGATGGGGAATGAAGTACAGTGGCCTCCACGGTCAAGGGATAGTTCATCCAAAAAGGACACTAGGAAGTGGTGTGAGTTTCACAGGGACTACGGTCACACGACAGCGGAATGTGTTGCCTTAAGATTGGAAGTTTTAGAGCTACTAAACAAGGGGTTCCTGAGGGATTTGCTCACGGATAAAGGGAAGGCTACATTGGCATGAAGGGATGAGAGAGACGGTCAAGGAGAAAATCCAACCCCGCCACCCCCGATTAATAACACTGTTAATGTCATTTCAAGAGTATCGGGAGTCAGTGGAGCTACCTACTCAGCAGCTAAACGACATTAAGGGCGTTGGCAAACAATACTTCAAGCACCTGATGTCTGTAGAGAGGGTCTCCACAGGTTTGGTAATTGAGTTTCCAGACGACAAGGATTCGTATGATTTGAATCCCCACCACGATGCTTTGGTCATTTCCCTACAGGTGGCGAATTTCATGGTCAAACGAGTGTTGGTCGACACGGGCTCCTCAGCTAATATAATCTTCGCCAGTGCTTTAGCCGACATGGGTACGGAGTTGGATAACATAAACAGGCGGATGACAGTACTGATCGGGTTTAGTGGAGAACAAAAATTCACTATGGGGGAAGTATCGCTCCCAGTCTACGCAGCCGGAGTCAATAAAATGACTACTTTCTTGGTCTTGGACACCCCTTCAGCCTACAACCTGATCATGGGCAGGCCCTGGATTCATGACATGAGGACGGTTTCATCGACCTATCACAAAGTAATAAAATTCCCTACTAGATGGAGAGTTCAAGAAATAAAAGGAGATCGGTTGGCGTCAATGAGCTGCTACCAAACGACCTTGAAGGCTAAAGTCGAATCGGCATAGCAATTACAGGCTTGGCCTTGCGCATCAGAGCCAACTCTACCGATATTTGAGAAGCTCAACGAGGTCCAGATTCATCCTCAGTTCACAGATCACAAGGCCATGGTTGGAGCGGATTTAGATCCCAAACTACGAGCCGACCTGGTAGAATTCTTGAAAAGGCGACACGACAGCTTCGCGTGGTCACACAAAGATATGACTGGAATTGACTCATCACTCACGAATTGCATGTGGATCCAGACCATGTCCCTGTTAGACAGAAAAGAAGAAAGTTCGCTCCTGAAAGGAACTGGATCATTGACGAAGAGGTACAAAAGTTATTGCAGAACGGAGCGGTTAGAGAAGTACAATTTCCGGAGTGGCTTGCGAATGTTGTGGTAGTGAAGAAAAAGAATGGGAAGTGGAGAGCCTGCATCGACTTCACGGATTTGAACAAGGCTTGTCCAAATGACTCGTTTCCTTTACCACATATTGATTCAATGGTGGATGCGACTGTAGGACACGAGTTATTAAGCTTCATGGATACGTATTCAGGATACAACCAGATCCTCATGCATCCTGACGATCAAGAGAAGACAGCCTTTGTCACAAAACGAGGGATATTCTGCTACAAAGTCATGCCATTTGGCTTGAAGAACACGGGAGCAACGTACCAGCGAATGGTCAATAAAATGTTCGACAGTCAAATTGGGAAGACAATGGAGGTTTATATTGATGACATGCTGGTGAAATCAGTCAAATCTGTGCAACATCTCAGTCATATGGAAGAAGCCTTCGACATCATAGACATGTATGGAATGAAATTGAATCCTACTAAGTGTGCTTTTGGCGTCGCTTCAGGGAAATTCTTGGGGTACATAGTCACTCTACGAGGCATTGAAGCAAATCCAGACCAGATAAGATCAATCCTCGACATCTCTTCCCCTTCTAGCCTGAAGGATATCATGCGACTGACCGGGAGGATCGCGGCGTTGAACAGGTTCATCTCCAAATCCACAGATAAGAGTTTTTTATTCTTCTCAGCTTTAAAAAGGGCAAATAAATTCGAATGGACTCCTGCTTGTGAGGAAGTGCTGAAAGGACTCAAACAATATTTAACTTCACCACCCATGTTGTCAAAACCACACGACAAAGAAAGGCTCTACCTCTATTTGGGGGTCTCGGAACACGCTGTCAGTGGAGTCTTGGTGAGAGAGGAGTCGGGCATCAACAACCAATCTACTACATAAGCAGAGCATTACTGGGGGCAGAGACACGCTACCCGTTAATGGAGAAGTTGGTCTTCGCTCTTGTCACAGCATCGAGGAAACTCAGACCCTTTTCAAGGACATGCTATCACAGTTTACACGACGTACCCTTTGAGGAGCATTCTCCATAAACCTGAATTGTCAGGGAGGTTGATGAAGTGATCGATTGAGCTTGGAGAGCACGACATAGATTACCAGCCTAGAACGGCTATCAAGTCGCAAGATTTGGCCGATTTTGTGGCCGACTTCGCCCCCGGTATTTTGGCGGCAGCCGAAGCTGAAGTCCATTCTATTCAATCTGCAGTCCATTGGAAGTTAGCAGTTGACGGGTCGAGTAACAAAAAGGGTTGTGGTCTTGGAATGGTGATCACTACCCCCACGGGTAATACTCTGCAACAGGCAATCAAATGCGGTTTCAGAGTTACCAACAACGAAGCAGAGTATGAACCACTGGTCGCATGATTATTATTGGCCAGGAATTGGGCGGGAGCGAAAGAGATAAAAGTGACATCTGACTCTCAGTTGATAGTCAACCAAATTGAGGGATCTTATCAAGCTAGGGGTCAGACAATGGCTTCCTACTTACAGAAGATAAATGATATTCGGTCGACATTTGAAAATTTTTCCATAACCCAAGTCCCAAGAAGCGAAAATTCCCAGGCTGATGCATTGGCGACCCTGGGATCGACTATGGAAGGCGACAAACCACGAACAATACCAGTAGTGTATTTGAGCTGGCCGGCAATCTGGAAGGAAGATGCAGCTGTAGCCGCTATCAGGTCAGTCGACAGTTGGATGACACCGATCGTCGAATATTTACAAAAAGGCCTGCTTCCGGAAGATAAAGTGCAAGATAGAAAAGTTCAAAGACAGTCTGCAAGGTTCGTGGTGTACGAAGATCAGTTGCTAAGAAGGTCGTTCAAAGGACCATACTTGAAATGCTTAACACACGACGAAACTCAGCATATATTGACTGAATTACACGAAGGGAATGTGGGAACCACTCATGTGGCAGAGTTTGGCTCTCCGAGCCCATTCGACAGGGTATTACTGGCCGACAATGAGACTAGACCGCTGAATTCACAAGAGGGTGTGATAAGTGCCAGAGATTCGCACCAGTTCCTCATCTACCACCAGAAAAATTAACCCAATTTTATCTCCGTGGCCATTCATGAAGTGGGGCATGGACATTGTTAGAAAATTCCCAGCCGCACCCGGCCAACGTGTCTACATGCTTGTAATGACAGATTATTACTCGAAGTGGATAGAAGCTGAAGCTTTTGCCAGAATACGCGACAAGGAGGCTCAGACATTCGTATGGAAGAATATCATATGTCGGTTCGGCATACCAAGAGAAATTATGACCGACAATGGTTCACAGTTCATCAGCCATCACTTTGAAGATTACTGCAGGAACTGGGGCATCAAACTGAACTTCTCGACACCGCGCTTTCCACAAGCAAACGGCCAATCAGAGTCGTCCAATAAAACAATTTTGAACACAATGAAAAAGAGGTTGGAAAAGGCTAAGGGTGCTTGGGCGGATGAGTTACCTGGAGTTTTGTGGTCGTACCGAACAACCGTGAGATCTTCCACTGGGAAACTCTTTTCGCATTGGCATTTGGAACTGAAGCAGTTATTCCAACAGAAGAAGTCATCCCCTCGCCACGATACCAACGGCTCGACGGAAAAAGGTAAGGTAATACATTGGATGTATTGGCATATATAAGATATATGTTTCGGACTTGGATGTCCCCCTACTGGATCTAGGAATTGGATCAGATCCAATTGATCTTAGAGATCTACCTAGTTAATTATCATACAATTTGTTGGCCAAAGTCAAGATTGTGTGATATTTAATGAGATCCTAGCCCACTAGGAAACACGGTTTCCCGAGTACTCGACAGAGGGTTAGAGGCTCGCCGAAAAATAGTGGGAGGCAAGAATTGATACTGCAATATTCGTTTAATTACTTGCCATACGCGCTCAAACAAATATCATTCGTCATATATATATTAAATGTTAGTTGGACTAATATTTAAATTGTTTTTTTAATAAACAGTTAGACTGTATTCAAATAATTCATTTATAGTTGGTTATATAATTGGATTATAGTAATCAATATATTTGATTTAATTAATTATAGTTGATTAAATAGTTGGACTATAGTAATCATATAATAAATATTACCTAAATCGTTGATTAAATAGTTGGACTATTAGAATCAAGATATAAATTGAAAGATTGACATTTAAAACATAAACCTAGGGAAAATGTATTTAAATGGTTTAATTTTTCAAATTGGGAATTAACTTTCAAGATGGTCTTGGAAAATAATAAGTTACTTTATTTGATAAAATAACATATTATGCCTAAGCCCGGAGTTAAGTTATAGTAGAGCATAATCTTTTGAAGATTTATGTGATGATAACTTTAGTGCATAATCCATTAAGCTTGTCGCAGTAGACTTCTTAATTTCTGAATCAGAACTAAGGATTAGATCCTTAAAGTATGATAATGAAATTGAAGGATCTTCAAAGAATCTATCCTTAGAATCTTAGAAGTACTAAATTGCAATACTTAACCCTTGGAGACTTAATGACTATTCTCAAGGAGACAAAGTCAAAGTTTGCAATAGGCAAGTAGCGCAAGGCGCACCTTACTTCGATATTCTAGAAACCCGAGGCTTGGCCAAAGGCTTCTGGAGTGTTGAAAAGGCAAAGGCAAAATCATTAATATCTTCTAGGAAGATAAAGGACATATCCCAAAATGTCTGCTTAAATTATTGCAAACGGGATCGCAGAAGCGTGACTTCCCGTTTGGACAAAGCAGACATGAAGGAATTGAAGACGAGCAAGGCTCTGACTTCAAATATGTTTTTCAACATTATGTTCACTACTAGTATTAAAATTGGATTTTAAATACTTAGTGTAATACATAAAATATATGTATTGATGTTCAGAATCTGTTTTGAACAGGATATTGACTTCAATAGAGATTTATCTGCGAATTGGAAACGGGACGAAAGTCGTTGTTTTAATCGTAGATACCTAAGTTTAGGAACTACATTCAGGTGTGTACTTAAATTAGGAAATGCTTACAATGTAACTAGTTTGACTAGAGACATTATCTCCATATCAGTGTTTAACCCGTTGCGGGTGAACCTTTATATTCTAGAACACTAAAGTGTTTTATTATATAAAGATGATATTGAGATAAACACATTAGATGTGAATAACAAAATTTATATTTTGAATATAAATAAAATCTCATACATATAACATGACAAACAAATAGCTCAAACTGATTTGATCAGAAGAAACTAATTTGTGGGATTGTTGTCTGGGACACAATTAAACAAGACTCGTATATCCGCACTTTTGAAGAGTGGGAACTAGGACTGATTTGATTCCAATCAAATAAAGTCTACGAATCTAGTTTATTGGGCAATATGCCTAAAACACTATTTACTTGGTAAAAGTGCAAATGCCACCGATCTGTTAGCTCTAGTTCATAGTGAAGCAAGTGGGCCCATGTCTAGCTAGGCTAGAGATGAATATGAATATTTCGTGACCTTTACGGATGTGGCATCGTGTTATGGTTATGTGTTTCTTTTGAAACATAAATTGGAAACTTTTACAGTTTTTGACACGAAATAGACAAACAGATCGACTAAAGTATTAAATCATCACGGTAAGACCGTAATGGAAAATACTTAAGTAATAAGTTTCTAATATACTTGAAAGATTATAGTATTCTTTCAATGAGGACTCCTCCCGGAACACGTCAATTTGACGGTGTGTCCGAACAGGATAAACCGAATTTTGTTGGACATGATAAGGTCAATCATGAGTCGCTCTGAGCTACCATTTCCTTCAACGGATACGCAAAAATAGTGCATAACTTATTTAGAATAAAGTTCCATAAAATCTGTTTGAAAGATTTCATATTAGATATGAATAGGAACGAAACCGGGTTTCTCAATCCTGAATAATTTGGGATGCTAGGCATATGTTGCCATGCTCCAGGAACGACTCCATGTCGGATGGGCCAAATAGCAATCACCCTCCAACAACACAAGACCCAAATCCTCCTATTGATCCGACCCATCTACTGGCCAGTTCCATCAGGAGGGAAATGGTTGAATTCAAAGAAGCAATTATGTCAAGACTACAAGGGTGTAAACCTCCCAATCAGAAAAAGCAGGGCCGGAGCAATTTCGGATACCCCATTCGTGGAATCAATTGTAGCAGTTGAGTTGCCACGAAAATTCAGTCCACCTGAAATGAGACAATATGACGGGACCACAGATCCAGATGACCACGTGATACATTACAAATTCAAGATGATGTCAATCGGCCTGTCTCCGAGCCAGTGGGAGGCTGGAATGTTCAGGTGCTTTGGGGAAACTCTGGCTTGACCTGCCCTAACGTGGTTCATTAATCTTTCCACATAGATCAATCAAGTCTTACCAAGAACTGGCGGACAAGTTCGTGCAACACTTTGCAAGTTCATGCAAGTTGGAAAAGACATCAGACGACTCAATTCCATACAGCAAAGAAAATGAGAATCATTACGAAGCTACGTGGCCCGGTTCAACCGTGAGAGAATTACCATCCCGGATCTCCATCAGCCAACGGCAATCGAAGCCTTCAGGAATAGACTTCTTTATGATAGCGGGCTCTACAAGAAATTGACGAAATCAGGTGCTACACAAATACCAGGTCTTGGCGCGGGCCCAGGTAGAGATAAGGTGGGAAGAGGATAAAAGAAATAAGAAAAGAGAGTTGACACGAACGCATGAGTGGACAGAAGGCCTGCAGCTACCATGCGACACGGCATGGAGATCCCATCTCAAACGGAAGGAAGGAACCAAAATAGGGGTGAACGACGACCCTTCGACAAGAGTGTAGACAGACGACCAAGACCATATAAAAACAGGGAGGAACTACTGGCAAGAAAACCCAAGCTTCCGGACTACAACTTTACGATTTCTCCCGGACGCGAATAGAATTGGTGTCAGTGCTAAAAAAGCTGGGGAATGAAGTAAAGTGGCCTCCACGGTCAAAGGATAGTTCATCCAAAAAGGACACTAGGAAGTGGTGTGAGTTTCACAGGGACTACGGTCACACGACAGCGGAATGTGTTGCCTTAAGATTGGAAGTTTTGGAGCTACTAAACAAGGGGTTCCTGAGGGATTTGCTCACGGATAAAGGGAAGGCTACATTGGCACGAATGGATGAGAGAGACGGTCAAGGAGAAAATCCAACACCGCCACCCCCGATTAATAACACTGTTAATGTCATTTCAAGAGGATCGGGAGTCAGTGGAGCTACCTACTCAGCAGCTAAACGACATTCAAGGGCGTTGGCAAACAATACTTCAAGCACCTTGATGTCTGTAGAGAGGGTCTCCACATGTTTAGTAATTGAGTTCTCAGACGACAAGGATTCGCATGATTTGAATCCCCACCACGACGCTTTGGTCATTTCCCTACAAGTGGCGAACTTCATGGTCAAACGAGTGTTGGTCGACAACGGGCTCCTCAGCTAATATAATCTTCGCCAGTGCTTTAGCCGACATGGGTTACGGAGTTGGATAAACATAAACAGGCGTACGACAGACGGATCGGGTGTTTAGTGGAGAACAAAAATTCACTATGGGGGAAGTATCACTCTCAGTCTACGCAGCCGGAGTCAATAAAATGACTACTTTCTTGGTCTTGGACACCCCTTCAGCCTACAACCTGATCAAGGGCAGGCCCTGGATTCATGACATGAGGGCGGTTTCATCAACCTATCACCAAGTAATAAAATTCCCTACTAGTTGGAGAGTTTAAGAAATAAAAGGAGATCGGTTGGCGTCAAGGTCCTGCTACCAAACGACCTTGAAGGCTAAAGTCGAATCGGCATAGCAATTACAGGCTGGGCCTTGCGCATCAGAGCCAACTCTACCGAATATTGAGAAGCTCAACGAGGTCCATATTAATCCTCAGTTCAAAGATCACAAGGCCATGGTTGGAGCGGATTTAGATCCCAAACTACGAGCCAACCTGGTAGAATTCTTGAAAAGGCGACACGACAGCTTCGCGTGGTCACACAAAGATATGACTGGAATTGATCCGGAGCACATCACTCACGAATTGCATGTGGATCCAGACCACGTCCCTGGTAGACAGAAAAGAAGAAAGATCACTCCTGAAAGGACTGGATCATTGACGGAAGGTACAAAAGTTATTGCAGAACGGAGCTGTTAGAGAAGTACAATTTCCGGAGTGGCTGCGAATGTTGTGGTAGTGAAGAAAAAGAATGGGAAGTGGAGAGTCTGCATCGACTTCACGGATTTGAACAAGGCTTGTCCAAATGACTCGTTTCCTTTACCACATATTGATTCTATGGTGGATTGCGACTGCAGGACACGAGTATAAGCTTCATGGATGCGTATTCAGGTACAACCAGATCCTCATGCATCTTGACGGATCAAGAGAAGACAGCCTTTGTCACAAACCGGGGGATATTCTGCTACAAAGTCATGCCATTTGGCTTGAAGAATGCGGGAGCAACGTACCAGCGAATGGTCAATAAAATGTTCGACAGTCAAATTGGGAAGACAATGGAGGTTTATATTGACGACATGCTGGTGAAATCAGTCAAATCAGCGCAACATCTCAGTCATCTGGAAGAAGCCTTCGACATCATGGACAGGTACGGAATGAAATTGAATCCTACTGAGTGTGCTTTTGGTGTCACTTCAGGGAAATTCTTGGGGTATGTAGTCACGCGACGAGGCATTGAAGCAAATCCAGACCAGATTAGATCAATCCTCGACATCCCTTCCCCTTCTAGCCCGAAGGATATCATGCGACTGACCGGGAGGATCGCGGCGTTGAACAGGTTCATCTCCAAATCCACAGATAAGAGTTTTTTATTATTCTCAGCTTTAAAAAGGGCAAATAAATTCGAATGGACTTCTGCTTGTGAGGAAGCGCTGAAAGGACTCAAACAATATTTGACTTCACCACCCCTGTTGTCAAAACCACACGACAAAGAAAGGCTCTACCTCTATTTGGGGGTCTCTGAACACGCTGTCAGTGGAGTCTTGGTGAGAGAGAAACCGGGGCATCAACAACCAATCTACTACGTAAGCAGAGCATTGCTGGGGGCAGAGACACGCTACCCTTTAATGGAGAAGTTGGTCTTCGCTCTTGTCACAGCCGCGAGGAAACTCATACCCTATTTTCAAGGACATGTTATCACAGTTTACACGACGTACCCTTTGAGGAGCATTCTCCATAAACCTGAATTGTCGGGGAGGTTGATGAAGTGGGCAATTGAGCTTGGAGAGCACGACATAGATTACCAGCCTAGAACGGCTATCAAGTTGCAAGCTTTGCCCGATTTTGTGGCCGACTTCGCTCCCGGTATTTTGGCGGCAGCCGAAGCTGAAGTCAACTCCATTCATTCGACAGTCCCTTGGAAGTTAGCAGTTGACGGGTCGAGTAACAAAAAGGGTTGTGGTCTTGGAATGGTGATCAGTACTCCCACGGGCGATACTCTACAACAGGCAATCAAATGCGGATTCAGAGTTACCAACAACGAAGCGGAGTATGAAGAACTGGTTGCAGGATTATTATTGGCCAAGGAATTGGGAGCGAAAGACTTAGAAGTGACATCTGACTCTCAGTTGATAGTCAACCAAATTGAGGGATCTTATCAGGCTAGGGGTCAGACAATGGCTTCCTACCTACAGAAAATAAATGATATACGGTCGACATTCGACAAATTTTCCATAATCCAAGTCCCAATAAGCGAAAATTCCCAGGCTGATGCATTGGCGACCCTTGGATCGACTATGGAAGGCGACAAACCACGAATAATACCAGTAGTGTATTTGAACTGGCCGGCAATCTGGAAGGAAGAGGCAGTTGTAGCCGCTATCAGGTCAGTCGACAATTGGATGACACCGATCGTCAAATATTTACAAAGAGAACTACTTCCCGAAGATAAAGTGCAAGCTAGGAAAGTTCAAAGACAGTCTGCAAGGTTCGTGGTGTTCGAAGGTCAGTTGCTAAGAAGGTCGTTCACGGGACCATACATGAAATGCTTAACACACGACGAAGCTCAGCATGTATTGACTGAATTGCACGAAGGGGAATGTGGGAACCACTCAGGCAACAGGAGTTTGGCTCTCCGAGCCCATTCGACAGGGTATTACTGGCCCACAATGAGACTAGACTCCGCTGAATTCACAAAAAAGTGTGATAAGTGTCAGAGATTCGCACCAGTTCCTCATCTACCACCAGAAAAATTAAACCCAATTTTGTCCCCGTGGCCGTTCATGAAGTGGGGGATGGACATTGTTGGAAAACTCACAGCCGCACCCGGCCAACGTGTCTACATGCTAGTAATGACGGATTATTACTCGAAGTGGATAGAAGCTGAAGCTTTGGCCAGAGTACGCGACAATGAGGTTCAGACGTTCGTTTGGAGGAATATCATATGTCATTTCGGCATACCAAGAGAAATTGTGACCGACAATGGTTCACAGTTCATCAGCCATCACTTTCAAGACTTCTGCAGGAACTGGGTAATCAAACTGATCTACTCGACACTACGCTTTCCACAAGCAAACGGCCAAGCAGAGTCGTCCAATAAAACAATCTTGGTATGGCCACAGTAGGGGTCTCTTGGGAAGACATGGCTAGAGTAACTGCGCCACTTTCGATCATCCTCTGATACGATTTATCTCTGTTCTCTACATCCTCCTTGGTGTCACTCGACGAATCAACATAACTGTCAATACTAGCGCCTAAGCTACCTAGGGAATCTCCACTCGACATCTTCCAAACATCTAGCATAAAAACAACTAACGTCCCTAATACCCAACCTCCTAAAGATCAAAACCCACAAACACGATTTCTCAACAAGTCACACAAACCCCAAAGATCAAACGGCCAAATCTACCTTAGAACAGCTTGAATATTCAATATGAATGTTTAAAGAAATTGAAGAACAGAAGAAAGTTTTGAAGAATACCTTTGTGACACTTGAGAGCTCAATCTTTACTCGACTTCCGAATGAAGCAAAATGAAATGCCCAAAGCTCTTTTATACACACAACTCGACTTGGCGCCAAAGTTCCCGCCAAAAGACTCCTCGTAACTCGCGCTAGGGTTTGCAATTGATGGTCAGGGACTATTTGGTGAAATTCCAAGTGTCGGATATGCGGACCAAAGACATCTACATGTCGGTTCATGTCGAGCCGCGTTAGGAATACGATGATAATAACAACTCGACCGGGGACATCCCCCTGATGAAAAAAGAAATATGTTTTTCACTCGACAACTCGAGAGAAATGATTCATGAACAAACCATCAAGTTCAGTCGACCAGGGACTTCCCCTGATAAGAGAATGGTTATGAAAATCATTCGACACATACGACATGTCGAATGAAATGATTCATGAACAACCATCAAGTTCAGTCGACCAGGAACTTCCCCTGATAAGAGAATGGTTATGAAAATCATTCGACACATACGACATGTCGAATGAAATGATTCATGAACAACCATCAAGTTCAGTCGACCAGGGACTTCCCCTGATGAGATTATGTCTATGAAAGTCATTCGACACATACGACATGTCGAATGAAATGATTCCTGAACAACCATCAAGTTCAGTCGACCAGGGACTTCCCCTGATGAGATTATGTCTATGAAAGTCATTCGACACATACGACATGTCGAATGAAATGATTCCTGAAAAACCATCAAGTTCAATCGACCAGGAACTTCCCCTGATAAGAGAATAGTTATGAAAATCATTCGACACATACGACATGTCGAATGAAATGATTCCTGAACAACCTTCAAGTTCAGTCGACCAGGGACTTCCCCTGATGAGATTATGTCTATGAAAGTCATTCGACACATACGACATGTCGAATGAAATGATTCCTGAACAACTATCAAGTTCAGTCGACCAGGAACTTCCCCTGATAAGAAAATGGTTATGAAAATCATTTGACACATAAGACATGTCGAATGAAATGATTCATGAACAACCATCAAGTTCAGTCGACCAGGGACTTCCCCTGACGAGATTATGTCTATGAAAGTCATTCGACACATACGACATGTCGAATGAAATGATTCCTGAACAACCATCAAGTTCAGTCGACCAGGAACTTCCCCCTATAAGAAAATGGTTATGAAAATCATTCGACATATACGACATGTCGAATAAAATGTTTCCTGGACCATCAAGTTCAGTCGACCAGGAACATCCCCTGATGCGATTATGATTATGAAAGTCATCCGACATGTCGAATGAAATGATTCCAGGACCATCAAGTTTAGTCGACCAGGAACATCCTCTGATGAGATTATGATTATGAAAGTCATTCGACATACTCGACATGTCGAATGATATGTTTCCTGAACCATCAAGTTCAGTCGACCAAGGAATTCCCCTGATGAGGTAATGGTTATGAAAATCACGTCGAGTCAAGCAAAAGACATGATAAATAACTCGCCACATACAAGTCGAGTAAGCTCACCCAGAACGTCTGCCTCATTCCGTTGACCAAAGACCCTCTGCTGACTCATATCGAGTCAAACAAAGGTATAGAAATCACTTGGCACATGCAAGTCGAGTAAGGTTGCGCCTGAACAAACGTCTGGTCCAGTCCACCTTGTACGTCCCCTAATCACATACGACATGCACCAAAGCCATTGTTCGGTTCAATTCGCATTGGATGATTCCCCATAAGCTCACGAGGTCGACGTACCTGAAACATGAGTTCCCCCCATCACGATATGTCGAACGAGATAGATTTCCTCGACCGTCACGATGGATCCAAAAGACACTTCCATAATTACTATCGAAAGCCAGAATCATGGAGACCAAAATTCCCCACTCACGAGCTGTACGATGAAGTTTTGCCCTAGATCACAGCCATGATCAACAAAATTGAAGAACATTTCCAAATTCACTCGACGTACTTGAAGGTACTCTCTAAGCCTAGGACTCCCAGACTTAGAGAGTATGGGACAAATTGTTTGGGCCAAAATTGGCCCCAAGGGTAAAAATGACATTACACCGCGAAACCAACCACAAAACTGAGGCCCATCAAGCAGACTGGGCCCATAGACGAAATGTCATACAAGGAACCAACCCGGACCACCTCGAAGGCCCAAGCCCATTAACACAAAGGGAACCAACGAACACCAGTTACTGGAATCAAGAGGAATCAATACTCAATAAAGATCACCATGAAGTCGATAGATTGGAATTTAAAGACACGATTGTCAGTTATCAGGAATAACTCACATTGATGGCAACTCCAACGGGCAAATTAGAAAACCTATAAAGGAAAGAAACGAAACAATGGAGGGGGAGCTGAGATCTTGAAACACGACCCATCACACATACATTCTTAGCATACACGCCCTCACGGCATTCAAACTGAAGTTAAGGTATTCTTGAAACCTTGACTCACCCATCTAGAACTATATTCCTTCCTTGACACTGACTTGAGCGTCGGAGTGCCTACGACTTCCACCACACCGGTGGGCAGTAAGCTCCACATTCACTCTACTCGTTTTGCAGGTTCGCTCGTGCCCTACTTTTTGATAATCTCGATTGTGGACCACTACCGAAATCGGCCTCCACAATCAAGTGTTAGGCCTGGGGCTGGAATTGTGTCTGCCCCGTACGAAGCAATGTCGGATGTATGGTGACTAGTCTCTATAATCGGATATACATGACCTAGTCATAATATCCTGATAGCTGCGCAGCAATTAAGAGAACCAGTCTCGTATCCTACGTGGCCATCATCTCCAAATGACTGGAGTGACACTTCCGTCTTGACATCACACCCAACACACTACGATTCTCGATATACCCAGAATCGGCGTACACAGAAACCGGTTAAAGCCCTGGACGACCTCAACCAAAGTATATTGATTGTCGTTTGTATTAGCGGTACAAGTCTCAGGTTAAGACCAAATACACCTACCCTGATTTCGGACTTCCATAGACACATAGTCATACTACCAATGTAATTCTGAGGGGGGTCTTATCCAGAGCGAAGCTGTTCCCATACCATCGGTAAAACACAACCTCCTATTACACTTGCATGAGTATCCTATACCCAAATATATGAGAACTATGTCGTTGTGCCCTCACAACGCGCACAAGTGTAATACTAGTCTTTTACATATTTATCGATGTCCAATCTCGATAATGCTCTGACTAGGGATATTTAATGATTTATCCTTCGTGGACTGATACTATCTCATATCATTCTCCGTCCAGGAACAAATCACAAGGACCTCTCATCATTTATATATCTAGGTGATCTAATCACAAATGATAAGAGTGCAATCTCTTTTGTCACATAGTTAATTTGTACAACACCATGATCTGTACAAATAGTGACGCTATGGGTCATAATTGTCCAACAGAAGATACCATGTTTGAAGTGGAAAGTGTGAAGAGGCCCTTGGGCGAGAGCACGACGACTCCGAAAGCCAAATGAGGAATTGGTTTCAGAGGGAGATGAAGAAGTGGGAGAAAAGTGTGAAGCGAGGGGCTCGGGTGACAATGATATGGAGAGAACATCCTCATTTTCGAATGAAGTACTGACGATAGAGTTTCAAAGGAGATTCAACATGCCCACGATGGATGTTTATAAAGGCAGCACAGACCCCAAGTCTCACATTGAAAAGTTTGTTCTATTGATGTAGATCTATAGAATGGTATGAGAGGAAATATGCAAGGTGTTCTCGTTAACTTTAGGAGGGTCGGTCAGCTTGTGGTTCAGAAACTTGACCCCGGGAAGTATCAGCAGCTTTTCGCAGCTGAAAAAGTCTTTTTTACTACATTTCAAATGAGCATGTGTACCAAGGAAGACAGTAGGGTCATTAAGGATGATGAAACAAAGAGATGACGAGCCCTTGAATAATTTTATTGACATATACCACAGTTTGGTGTTAGAGGTCGGGACGTATGAGTCCCCGGAGGCGTTGGAGAGTTTTAAATGAGCTTTAAGGGTCGAGAAAGTTATGGCCCACCTAAGGATCCATGAGGTGTCAGACTATGCCGCAACCTTGGAGTAGGCAATGAAGTTTGTGTTGCTGGAAGAAGAGGAGATGATAGCTCGAGAAGGAGCTATCCAGGCATAAAAAAACGCCAAGACAAGAGAATCAGCTTGATATGGGTGGAAATCAAATAGGACTGGCCTCGAGGTAGAAGGAATTTAGGTCGATAGCTCAGGGTAATCCAGCGTCTGAGAGGAGACCCCCAATCAAGGTCACTCATGTTTCTGGAAGAACGGCGTACACCGCATTGAACATGATATTGGCCCAAATAGCTCGGGAGATTCAGGATAAGGGCCTATTGACTGAGCCCGATCCAAGGAGGTTTCTGATTGAGAAGAGAGACTATATGGCTTATTATGTGTGCCATAATATGAAGGGGCATGCCACAGAAAGATCCAGGGACCTGCAGGAATAAGTGGAGGACCTGGTAAGGAATGGTTACCTAAATGAGTACATAGATCACGAGGCTATGAGGATCCGGCAGCGAATGGAGTAGACACCAATGTTCATAATAGTAGGGGAAAGACGTTAGCCAGAGATTCAAACCGAGCAAGAAATAACTACTGCCGGACTAAGGGCCCAGAGGTACTCATCCTGGTAAAACATAGCAGTCATATAATAAAATTCTCCCACTAGGCAAAGGAATCTCACATAATCCGACTGCAACAGCATCTAGATAGTCACCACTCCTGAAAAGCAATTGCATCTCTCTAGGTTTTAGTCGTCTACTTTCCTTCAGCACCTGCAACCAATTGCAAATGTGAACAGGACAAGCAGAATCTAAAATCCAACTAGAAGTCACTGCTTCACAAGCTAAAGAGGTATCAATAACATGAAAAATAAAAGTACATGACATAAATGCTCTATCCTTCTTGATCTGGGCTATGTAGTCTGGACAATTCCTCTTCCAGTGCCCAATCTTACTGCAGTGGTGACATTTATCTTCAGCAACTCTTTTGGGCTTCGCCATATTGGCCTGCATAGGAATATTGGAACCCTTCTTTTTCCCTTTCGACTTGAACTGGGAAGAAGCGAAAAGTGAAGTGGGTTTCAGAGGCCGAGTCGGTACTCCCTTTTTTAAATCCTCCTCCGCTGTGAGAAGTATCTTATGCAACTTATTTTAAGAACAATGAATCTCATTCATGTTGAAATATATTACAAACTGGCGATATGATCCCGAGAGCGAGCCTAAAATGACACTCCGTCCCAGAGTATCATTAAGAGGGAAATCGCATCGCCTGAATTGATCGATCAAATAAAGCACATACAAACTCACAGCCTGTCCCTCATATAGTCTGGAATGGAACAGTTCCATTGCTACTCTGTGAACCAAGACTTGTTATTGATTCATGAATAATTCATGGAGTCGGGTCATCATGCTGTAAGCGTCAGCCATATCATAATATTGCCTTTTTAGTTCTGGAACTAGTGAATTGAGTATGTATGATTTAACTTTTAAATCATCATCTTTCCATTTCTGGAAAGTCTCAAATTCCTATGTTGTCGCATCATCATCTATAGCAAGGGGCAAAGGATCCTCTAGCACATATCCCAATTTCTCAGATCCGAGGACAATCCTCAAATCTAAATCCCAATCTGTAAAGTTTTCGGCGCTTTTTAGCTTGTTCGTATCCAACATACGAGGAAATGAGTTAGTTGAAGATACCGCCATCGCAAATCTATCACATAGATAGCAAAAACGATTAGCAAATAAAACAGTTTCATATAATATCATAAAAGCATTAAATAGATCATGCATTTTTAATCTAAAAAATGCAACTCCTACTATTTAATGTAAAACTGTAATCCTCAAACATAATACATAGAATTCAATAATCAAATTAAATTCAGTAGTGAAAAGTGGACCCGATGAATATATTTCAGCTCACACCTTTGACACGTTCTCGCCTATGTATATTCATTAGGTAGACAATTCATTGTCAATCACTCACTAGTGACTCATGAACTTCGGTGGCATATCAAGGTTAAACATGTCAATGATAAATTCAAGATACTCGCATAACCCTGACAGCTTTGGCACATTCAGGATTTCCGCTTTCGCTTGAATTTACCTAATATCATATATTTACCCGGTATAAATAAATTCTCATCGGCTATACTCTCACAGCTTTGGCATGTTCTCGGATATAGTCATAGAAATTTATTTATAAACCGTATTGACAAAACGGACCAAGAAACATGCATCAAATACATTAATAATTAAACCTTATTAATTAGAGATTTTCCGCAAAAATGTCATACACCTTTATTTTAACCAAATTAAATAATACATGCATGCATGCAAAAAGTAGAGTTTGGATTAAATATCAAATTCAAAGAACAAATCATATCATGGATTAAGAATCAAACTGGCTCTGATATCATTTTGTTGGGGTTTTTACGATTTAATCGAGTAACGCAGTGGAATGCGAACAAATCAAATTTTTAGGATTTTATTGATTTTTCTTGGGTAATTAAAATAAACTAATTTAGTCTAATCACTCAAAACTGAAATATCAAATTTTGCACACAATGACCCATTTTGCCGAGAACCCCAAAGAAAACCAAACTTTTGCATTTTGATTATTTTAGTCCTAATTTATCAATTACAAGCTTAGGCGATTTCAATCACTACCAAATGATTTGTACATCTAATATACATCAAAATACATCCAATATATGAAAAGTCTCAATTTTGATTTAGGCATAAACCAATTTTGTCAATGAACCAAATTAACCAAAATTAATTCAATACAATATTTTAATTCATTCTCTACAATACCAATCAAGTTTCACCACTTTGAAACAACTCAATAATAATTCTATATCATTATTGAGTGGCCTAACAACTCCAGAATGGAAACCAAGTCATCAAATGACCAAAAATGTACTTATAAACCATTAATAAGCTTACTTTATTTATTATACATGCATAAATCCATTTATCAAGCTTCCAAAAATCTCAACTCAAATTCAAGAGAGGAAAAACATATACACATCATATATTATAACTTAGAACAATAGAAACATTTTTCTATTTAAAGAAAAGATTAAAATATTTACAAATCTTCAAGTTTTCTTTGGTTTAAGCTTTAACACTTTCCTTTTTTCTCTCAACTCTTTATAATTTGTGTATTTGGAGGCTTAACCTTATGAAATAAAAATGAAACAAAACTTTATATACTTCCCAAACATGGCTGAACCCTAGGAAAAGAAAATATCCAATTTTGCTTTAATTTTATTAATTAAATAATGCTTAGTTAACTTGTTCTAATTGTAAACTACAACCATAAATGAATATTAACAAGTTTAACCAATCATATTTAGCCATTTCCTAACATAATCATAACTTTAGATATTTTTATTTTAATTACTTTAAATATTTAACAATTAAATAATCAAATAATTACTTAAATACAAATATCTAGATATATGTATTATATTTACATTAAATAATCAAAATACATATATTTATGATATAATGTTAAAAATGTTATTTGACAATTAATTAATGTATAGTTACAAATACACATTAATTAAGAAAAGACTGAAATGTCCCTTTTGCATGTATGTATTCGTTTAACAGTTTGACGATTTATAAATAATCAATTCATTATAGTTTCCCTAGTGCTCTACGAGTATATTTCATTATGTAAGACTCTCTAAGTTCATGTATATCTATCACGAAATCCAATTTTGTGTCTATAATTTACCCACCCGTAAATTATGACGACCACGAATAAACTCGCTGAACTATACAGGTCGAGGTCATTATGTGAGACTCTCTAAGTTCATGTATATCTATCACGAAATCCAATTTTGTGTCTATAATTTACCCACCCGTAAATTATGACGACCACGGATAAACTCGCTGAATTATACAGGTCGAGGTCATTACATACGTATAATCCATCCGTCAGAGATATTCGGATTATACCAGAAAAATATTTATACGCGCCAGCCTGCTGGTTTTGTTGATCCATAGCTCCCTCACTTTGTATGTAAGCTAAGACGTTCTCTTTATGGGCGTACCTAAAGCATGGTTTCAGTAATTTTTAGCACATTTATAGCAATTGGGATTTCATGAATCACTTTTAGATTATTCTCTATTCATATATTCACATGGATCCGTACTATTATTTGATCATCTATGTTGATGACGTTTTAATCATAGATGATCGATCATATGGGTCAATATTTTCCATGAAAGATCTTGGAAATTTCCATTATTTTTCTAGGTATTGAAGCAACTCGATCACCATTAGGCTTACACTTGAACCCGTATAAATACATAAAAACTTGATGCGACGCACTGAGTTATTACATAACATATTTTTCGAATAAATAATTATTTTTATGCACCTACTCATTATGACATACAAGTATTTTATTTTTTATGTATCAAATAACTAAAAAATAAACATACATATAATTATCACATATTTAAATAATTGAAAGAGAGTTAGAATACTTTTCAACACACTCTCAATGTCAATTATAGGAGTTATTCACACGAACACTTAACGGGAAAACTCATTGCCCAGCGAAAATTACACTTAGGCCAGGCCCTGAGATCGGACTTAAAAAAATTTTCTTCCTCCTTCATGTTTGCCAAACTGCACACCTCCGAAAACAGCCTTATGATTTATGGCAAATTCAGATTCTGGATAGCCCTTATAGTCCTGCGATTCCAACGCACTTCGGAAGATATATGTATATCGAAAACAACCCCTAACAATCCCAAAACATTCCCAACTGGCCTGAAATTTGTTTGGCAGACCTGGACAGCCTCTGAACCTCTAAAATAGCCCAGAAATTAGTCCCAAACAGCAACACTGTGCGCAAATTGTAGTGTAATTTTTCCATTGCAGTTACCACAACTTTCATGGATTTTTAGGGCAAGTTTTCCCAACCAAATTTGCCCTCGAACAATCCTTAATGAGTCCTCTGCAACCATAAGTTTTTCCGGCCAAAAATGAGAACTCCAGCAACTCGATTTGCGCGTGTTGTGCCTGTGTAATGGACTGAAATTTCAGCCCACCGCCATGAGCTATAGAGGGAGAGAAAAATGGATTCATTTGATCTTCCGCACTATGTCTCGTCACCAAGAAGATAGAGTGTGGGCTCTTGAACCTCAAAATGTATTCCTCTAAACGTTTTAGAGAAATCAAAATTCACTAAACTATGTTTTTCTTTATAAAATTAGAAGACAAAAAAGAGGTGAGGGTTTTTGTTATGTAACTTGTGTTTAATAAAAGAACATTATTCTCCTTTTATACTTAGGGTTAAGGTTGTCAAGTTGTATCAAATTATAAAAAATAACTTAACTCTAATAGCCTCCATTGGGCGTGAACATGCCTAAGTCATTTTTTTCAATTTAATTAATTAAATATACAATATCAAACCTTTTCAAAATTATTTAGTCAAATATTTATAAACTAGCATGGGACCAAATGGACCTGCAGCTCCGAGCTCCAATAATGTCGAGATATTGATTAAAAGTCTTTAATCATATATCTTGAATTATCAACTTCAGGTTATTTCACTAAATGACCAAGTATGCCATCATACTAACTAGAGATTTCCTTGACATGTGTACTTTTTTTAAGGGCGGTATTCTGAAATACTTTTTTTTTTTGGAAATATTGGAAACCCCGCCGCAAAATCACCCGACCCAGGCTTAAGCAGAACAGGTAAAACTGCTGGCTGCCACAGGCTTTTAAAAGAAATACACCCCCTGAACTCGAACTCATGACTTGACAACTAAATCTTAAGTCATTTGCCACCAAACCACACCCTTTAAGGGCGGTATTTTGAAATACTCTTGAAAGTATACAAAACAAGGCATATCAAGCATGAACTACAGACTAAAACTTAAAATATGTACTCAAACAAACTTTGTACCAAAAACACAAAATAAGTATTTTCAGTATCCTCGGTTACTTCTCAGCTAATTGATTGAGCAACTTTGATATCAACTTTACCAAATTGAAAATCTTTTTAGGTGTGCTTGAAAGATCCACTTTTCGCTAAGGCAGCATCAAAGAGGAACTCTATAGGACGGATCCACCATTTTCAGAATGAACAGGTTCTCTCTATTCCCTCTTGAGATTCTTAAAGAGAAAATAAGATTGGATGTAAATAAATATTTTGCAAATTTAAAGAAATAAAAACGATAGAGTGCTAGTTGTCACAAGGCTTATGATTGCATCAAAAGAATATTAGAAAATTTTCATGTACTGCTTACCTTATCTCCTCATCCAAGTACGTAATTTCCAATTGACCACGGCCACTACCTGGTGACTTAATTGGTATCTATAGGACATTAGATTAAGGCTACTCAGTATTAATGAAGACAATAGTGCTACTATCTCATTATTATTAATTTGCACTTTCTTAACGTTGCTGCTAATGCGCATATATACAGTATTTAAACCAAAAAAATTAAAACAGAATGTCTTATATCACATACCAGACCAGCAATTCTGAAATAGTCAAATTTAACTGCCACTCTTCTAGAATTTAGAGGTACCAAATTAGCTGTGGCCTGCAGAAATATTAATACATTGATCTCAAATGATCTTTAACGTGAATAAAATATGATTTAATATTACAGGGGAAAATGTGCCTCGAATATCCAAGCACGCAAGTAATTATCATGATCAAATCCTGCAGTTACTATAATAGTACATAACAACATAGTAATCTCTATCATACATTTATAAAGTGCATAACCACATTAGGATATGTCGACTCAGATTCTCAACTTGCAAATTTTATCTTTTACCAATGGCACAGTGTTAATGGGAATTGGTTAATGGCAGAATCAAATGGTCTACAAGGAGACAAGGAAAGATATAACATATACCAATTCAATATTTTTTTAATACTGTCTTTGTAGCTATCAAAAGTAAAATTTCCAAGCATTAAAAATTACAAGATATTATTGAAAATGAAAAGGAAGAATCACCTGATTAAAAAATGGCCAAGTTTCCATATTTTGAGCTCTCAGAGTGTCTATATTTATTGCTTGGTATATTTTTCCATTCGGTCTGAAGAATTTTGGTCTCTGTCACATGAAAGTGATGAAAAACACTTACTTCCATATTAGAAGAATTGCATATTACAAATGCTAAACCAAATGGAACACAATATTAACTGATTGACGCTGAGAATTCAAGTAACAAAAAAATTTAAACCTTTGTTTGCAGAAGTGACTGAGATGTTGTATATAAAAGCTCCCATTTACCGTTCAGAAGGTTAGACTTGAGAGGCTCCTTTATATCATTCAAAGCCTCAAGTTTGCGAGCAATCTGATAAAAAAAATACAAGTCCTAGAATCTTACTGCCAATAAAACAAAAATAATTTCAAATAAAGTACCAAAAGGATTAAGACACACAAATTGCACATTTTGTGACCGACACCGTGCATAAAAAGGCATTAATAAGATGCCAAAACTAACAGAAACCCCTAAATTTAGTTTTCAATGACTAGAAATTCCAGTATCACTGAAATTAACATGAAAAATAAAATAAAATAAAAAAGAAAGGAAAAAAAAGGGAAAAGCTCACCTGATCAACACGTGCTTGGTCCTCTGGAGAGGCATGTGCACCACGATCAAGAGGTTTTATTGACAGGAAAAGCTCATCCTTAAGGGTCTCAACTCTTTTGGTCGAAAATCCAGAAAAGAAAGAAACACTAGTCCTCCATTTATCGGAAGCAGCAAAATGCACTGTGTTTTGGGGATGAAATCGTAGATGGGCTCTCATAATATTTGGTTTCGGAGAAGGATGAGACGTAGATAATTCATATGAAAACCGACAAGAGTTCGACAAACAAATTAGAGACGAAGAAGAACAAGTGCTAGCCATAGATGAAGATGAAGATGAATCATTGTCTGAATTATTTATTTTTTTATTTTTTTATTTCGAAAGATAGTTTTAGTGGGAATGGAATGGATAATGATTAATGAATGAAGGTGATTAGAGAGAGAAAATCGAATGTTCGATTTAGCACGCTTTTAGCAACCAGTCGTACTCGTACGTGTCTTTTGCTTATCGGGATAGCAATTTTGCGGTAGGCTATGATAACAATTACCTAATCCAGGGATGTGGTTTGATAAGTATTATATTTTAAAAATTATTCATTTTATAAAGCGGAAAATTTTATAAAATATTTATTAATTTAGGAAAATTTATCCGTTTTTCATTTTATAAAAGTGAAGAAATCAACGCATTTCAAATTTTAAGTGGAAAAACAAATGATTTCATTTTTTTTCGTGGCAAACGGTACTTACGTTACTTACCAAAACAGCTATATTTTTTTTTTAAGGATATTCACATTTTTTGAAGTACAAACATATAGTTTTGTAAGGATAATGATATTTTTGGAAGGACAATCACATTTTTAGGTTGTGTATTATGTGTGATATAATAATTTTGGTGTTGATTTTGTTGGTGTGGAATTTCTAATTTGACCAAGATTCATTGATGAAAGTTGTAGGTGTTAATGTCAATTGTATATAATATTTTACAGATTGTAATTTGGATATAATCACCAATATCTTATAAATGTAAGTAATTTTTTTTACTTTTTTTTCATTTTCATTTTTGTTTTTAAGTTATTTAATTTAAACATGCAAAATTGAATAAAATGATATTCATAATTAAACAATATCAATCTAACATCCAAAACAACACTGACAATTAACAATCCATTCAAAATAATTTAAATAATTTAAATATAATAGAAATATAAAATATAAAATTAATTATTATTTTTTTTTATTTCGAAAGATAGTTTTAGTATGGAATGGAATGGAATGGAATGGAATGGAATGGAATGGATAATGATTAATGAATGAAGCTGATTAGAGAGAGAAAATCGAATGTTCGATTTAGCACGCTTTTAGCAACCAGTCGTACTCGTACGTGTCTTTTGCTTATCGGGATAGCAATTTTGCGGTAGGCTATGATAACAATTACCTAATCCAGGGATGTGGTTTGATAAGTATTATATTTTAAAAATTATTCATTTTATAAAGCGGAAAATTTTATAAAATATTTATTAATTTAGGAAAATTTATCCGTTTTTCATTTTATAAAAGTGAAGAAATCAACGCATTTCAAATTTTAAGTGGAAAAACGAATGATTTCATTTTTTTCGTGGCAAACGGTACTTACGTTACTTTAGCTATATTTTTTTTAAGGATATTCACATTTTTTGAAGTACAAACATATAGTTTTGTAAGGATAATGATATTTTTGGAAGGACAATCACATTTTTAGGTTGTGTATTATGTGTGATATAATAATTTTGGTGTTGATTTTGTTGGTGTGGAATTTCTAATTTGACCAAGATTCATTGATGAAAGTTGTAGGTGTTAATGTCAATTGTATATAATATTTTATAGATTGTAATTTGGATATAATCACCAATATCTTATAAATGTAAGTAATTTTTTTTACTTTTTTTTCATTTTCATTTTTGTTTTTAAGTTATTTAATTTAAACATGCAAAATCGAATAAAATGATATTCATAATTAAACAATATCAATCTAACATCCAAAACAACACTGACAATTAACAATCCATCCAAAATAATTTAAATAATTTAAATATAATAGAAATATAAAATATAAAATTAATTATTATTTTTATTTTATTTTCGGATCATGATGTTGTTTTTTATTTTGTTTCCGAATCATGATGTTATTTTTTATTTTTATTAATGCTCATGATGTTTTTTTTTTTTATTAATGCTCATGATGTTATTTTTTATTTTTATTAATGCTCATGATGTTGTTTTTTATTTTTATTAATGTGGATTCGAAATAATTATCATCCCTATATATAACTGTTAAAATTAATAATATTCACCCTAAAAAGAGAGATGGAGACTAATTTCCATATTATTATTTTTTATTTCGAAAGATAGTTTTAGTGGGAATGGAATGGATAATGATTAATGAATGAAGGTGATTAGAGAGAGAAAATCGAATGTTCGATTTAGCACGCTTTTAGCAACCAGTCGTACTCGTACGTGTCTTTTGCTTATCGGGATAGCAATTTTGCGGTAGGCTATGATAACAATTACCTAATCCGGGGATGTGGTTTGATAAGTATTATATTTTAAAAATTATTCATTTTATAAAGCGGAAAATTTTATAAAATATTTATTAATTTAGGAAAATTTATCCGTTTTTCATTTTATAAAAGTGAAGAAATCAACGCATTTCAAATTTTAAGTGGAAAAACGAATGATTTCATTTTTTTCGTGGCAAACGGTACTTACGTTACTTTAGCTATATTTTTTTTAAGGATATTCACATTTTTTGAAGTACAAACATATAGTTTTGTAAGGATAATGATATGTTTGGAAGGACATTCACATTTTTAGGTTGTGTATTATGTGTGATATAATAATTTTGGTGTTGATTTTGTCTGTGTGGAATTTCTAATTTGACCAAGATTCATTGATGAAAGTTGTAGGTGTTAATGTCAATTGTATATAATATTTTATAGATTGTAATTTGGATATAATCACCAATATCTTATAAATGTAAGTAATTTTTTTTTTTTATTTAAAAAATAAGTACTTACCTTCGGGAACTTTAAGTCCGTTCCTCCTTGATAAGGCATCACTTAGCAACTTTGAATCATGAGCTGAACCCTCCCACCCGCTAATAACGTATATGAATTCCAAATCAAAGTTACAAGCCGCTAATACATTTTGTGATATCTTTCCATGACGATTACGATAACTGCTGACATCGCGTCCCCTCACTATCGCCGGAATATGTGTACCATCAATAGCTCCGATGCAATCCTACAATAATTTATATGTAAAGATAATCATATGATTAAAAATAAATATTAATATAATTAGATGATCATCACATTCATACCTTGAAATAAGGGTAAAACCTTGTGCTTTCTCTTATTTTAGCAGGCACAACGGGTCCTGGTTTAGCCATCAAATCAGATGCTATCGAATTCAAGGCCTTCAAAATCTTATGGAAATTTTCACTAGCAGCGAATTGTGATCGACCAAATGTATTACGAATTACACAATATCGAGTATTTTGGCCAACGATTTGCAAGAACGCTGCAAGCATTTCCTCAATACAAATAAATCTTGTATCCTCCAAAAGTGTTTTTTCTCTAAGAATAATACATAACTTTCGAAATACATCTGGATACATTCTATATACTTGTCGAAAGATTACCGGATCATCGTTTAATGCTTGATGTATATAGTCATATCCAATGGTAGTAATTCGCCGTCGAGTTAATGGACTTTCAATATTTGCACCACGCATCATAAACAAAAACTGATTTAACACATACATTATTGAATAAATTGCCATCATTGAACAGTAAATTGCTTCATAAAATTCTTCATCATCCATATCTTCGTCATTAATTTCTTCTTCCTCTATGTCGCTACCTTCGTACATGTGCGATTGTGACATTATACATACATAAAAAATATGTGAGGCTGCAAGATAATAAATTAAGAAAATTTAATTGATGTTAACAAACAATATATATATTTTTTCAAACGATGCATTTAGCTCAAAACTAAAAATAAACCATCCTAACATGATTAAAATATTATCTCGTGCACATCAAATATTCAATCAAAGTAAAAGCTAATATTCAATCAAAGTAAAAGCTAAAGGGAAAAAATCCTAACATGATTAAAATAATAATATCATCCTAACTTGAATTTTATCCAAGATGAGCGCTCTTCCAATGACATGTTCAAGAACAAGTCTTTCCTTGTTTTAGTACTAAGCAATTCACCCGCCCTGTAACGAGTATTCTCATCCAAATTTGGTATCTCTTTTATGGCATCCCAAATATCCCTCTCTCTTTCTCTTTCTTTTTCTCTTTTCTCCATTAGCTGGGATATTTTTTCAAAATTGGCAGAAATAGTCTCAATGCCTATAGAAAGATTTTCTAGAACTTTGGCTTGATTGTTGGTCCCAACTAAGCTAGAATTTCCTTCATATTCATATCTATTTCGCTTATTGCGGCTTGGTTTTTCCGTGGGATCCGAACCTAAAGGGGAATACGATGGTGGACTACATTGGCTGGGTGATGGAGGCTGGTAGGATGGTTCATAGTGATTTGGTGCCATGAATGCATCAATGTTAGGATTATATGAAAAGTCTTCAATCCCGAAATCTCTAATTTCTTCCCCATAAGTCGTTGCATCAGTATCATCAGCGCCCAATGCAATGGAGCCATTCCCAGTAGCAGTTCCACCCCCAAAAACAATCTTCAAATCCTCATAATCAACTACACTCTTTTCTCGTAGTTTATTGTGACTTGGGTGGGACTGGCAAATAACAAATTATTCACAGTTAATATATTATAAATAACATAATGCACTAAACTAGTAAGCTAATAAAATATTTAAAATATTATTAACTAAACTCACCTTCAAGTAATCTTTCCATACTTCATCACTAGCAGTGAAGGTCTTTGTAATTGGGTCCCACCCAAAGCCAGAGTTGTTACGCATAAGCGTACACATCTTATTATATTGCTTCTTAAACCACTTTATTCGGCTCAGGTAATGATTATATGTTTTTGGGAACCTAATTTTAGCATTAAGACGAGGAAGTATCACTCTTTCTACATTTTGCTTGCTAAGTGACCCATTAGCATCACGTAATCCCCTATTGACAGCATCCACTAAGAGGTGCAACAACTCATTCGTATCATCAATGGTCCAAGATTCATAGTCTTTCTCTTTGCCTTTTCCTTTGTTATTTCCTTGCTCTGAATCCCCCATTTAAATTATTTCTACAACACATAGACATGTATATTATAGTTACTCATCAAATTACTAAAATCCAAATAGATTAATAAATTTAACAAGTGTTTCCCAACTAAAATGTTCTAAGGTAATTCACATTTTTCAATCAACAAAATGCAATTTATACAAAATTAACTATTTAAATAGACATGTTACTGTCCAAGTTTGGGCATATCAACTCTAGCAGAGCAATTACGTGTTATATAAGTTCCAATTGGAGAAGTAAAACAAAGTCCATAGTCAAAGCGAAAGCCAATTGAAGTTTGGAACATATCTCTAAACTTGTTTAATTCAAGTTTGGGCATATCTCTCATGAATTACGTCTTCAATTTTTTCACTTTAACAGATTCAGCAATGGAACAAAACCGAGAACTACATATTGCTGTATTAACAGATTCAGCCAAATATATACTGTCAAAACATCACTCTGTTAAAGCTTTTGTCAATTAATACCACCACCCATGAGAAATTATAAAAAATAATATCACAAAAATCATATAAATAAAATCAATTAAAAATCATACATGTAAAAATATTTTTTCCCCGAAAAATTTCAAGCATTTCACCTAACAAAACAAAAACCTATCATCAAAAGTTATAACACACAGTAGCTATTCATTGTAAAGGCCTCTTGATTTTTTTGTTTGATAGCAAAACTACACTCCCAGTGACTCCTTAAATTAAATTGCTCTCCACATATTACTAGAAAGCATAATTATATCCTCATGAACACAAAGATTATCGCTAATTGGTTATCTTATTTGGGAATTGATTTATTTTTCATTGAACTGAAATTAATAAGAATCAATTAGATTCCGCACAGTAAAAGCAAACACCAACCCATGAGGAAAACAAAAAGATTGTCAATAGGAGTTCGTAAGTCTGATTTTAATAAAAATTATGCAAGAAACTAGATTTTACAAATATCTAGAAACAAAACAAAACAATTTCCTTATATAGATCAATTCAATTCATTTGGCTCACCAGCAATAGCCGAATACAGCCCATATAGCAAACAATTTCTAACGCCACGTTGCCATTTTCAGGAATGAAAATCAATCTATCTATTTTTCATTCACAAATAAAAATCGATCAAAACATAATAAAAAATTGGAATACAAAAGTACCTTGTTCACGAAGAGTTCACAAGTCTGTTTTTCTTCTCTTCTGTAGCTCAAAAAAATCTCCTGTCAAAAGTCTGATGGGTTAGGGTGGGATTTTTTATAGGATTTGATATTTATATTTTCTACTAAAAAGTCTCACACAATCCCACATATAAAATAATCCTTCAAAATCAACAAGTTTTTCAATACCATAAGACTTCTTATTATTTGTTTTAAGTCCTGATTGAATACCACTGGATTTCGACACCCTATTTAAAAAGTCCTAAAATTCTTAATTGAATACCACAAAACTTTTTAGATTATTTAAAAGTCTTAATTGAATACCACAAGACTTATTTAACTTAAAATAGTCTTTTAAAATCCTAATTCAATACACCCCCCTTAGTATGGAATGGAATGGATAATGATTAATGAATGAAGCTGATTAGAGAGAGAAAATCGAATGTTCGATTTAGCACGCTTTTAGCCATAGGGGTGGCAGAAAAGCCCGAAGACCGGCCCAAGGTGGAAAAAGCCCGGGCCGGACCTTAAAATGAAAGCCCGGCTCGGGCTTGGGTCCGGGCCGGGCTTTCCAATTTTGGCCCGAGCTCGGCCCGGCCCGGGCCAAAATAAAAAAAAAAAACATATATATATATATTTTAATATATTTGTATCATTTTTATTTGTTTTTAGCATTTAAATTATTAATTTATCAATGAAACTTGTGATTTATTTATAAATTGTCTTTGTATATAGTGTAAATGTATTTTTTATTTATATTTTTTAATTTTTTTTTCAAAATTTCGGGCCCAAAAAAAACCCGGGCCCGAGCCCAGCCCGGAAGACTCCCGGGCCGGGCTTTTCCCGGGCCCGGGCTTTTTTTTATTGGCCGGGCTCGGGCCGGGCTTGTCAAAGCCCGGGCTCGGGCCGGGCTTGTCAAAGCCCGGGCTCGGGCCGGGCTTGTCAAAGCCCGGGCTCGGGCCGGGCTTGTCAAAGCCCGGGCTCGGGCCGGGCTTGTCAAAGCCCGGGCCCGGCCCGACCCGTTGCCACCCTTATTTAGCAACCAGTCGTACTCGTACGTGTCTTTTGCTTTTCGGGATAGCAATTTTGCGGTAGGCTATGATAACAATTACCTAATCCGGGGATGTGGTTTGATAAGTATTATATTTTAAAAATTATTCATTATTCATTTGATAAAGCGGTAAAATTTATAAAATATTTATTAATTTAGGAAAATTTATCCGTTTTTCACTTTATAAAAGTGAAGAAGTCAACGCATTTCAAATTTTAAGTGGAAAAACGAATGATTTCATTTTTTTCGTGGCAAACGGTACTTACGTTACTTTAGCTATATTTTTTTAAGGATATTCACATTTTTTGAAGTACAAACATATAGTTTTGTAAGGATAATGATATGTTTGGAAGGACATTCACATTTTTAGGTGGTGTATTATGTGTGATATAATAATTTTGGTGTTGATTTTGTCTGTGTGGAATTTCTAATTTGACCAAGATTCATTGATAAAAGTTGTAGGTGTTAATGTCAATTGTATATAATATTTTATAGATTGTAATTTGGATACAATCACCAATATTTTATAAATATAAGTAATTTTTTTTTACTTTTTTTTCATTTTCATTTTTGTTTTTAAGTTATTTAATTTAAACATGCAAAATCGAATAAAATAATATTCATAATTAAACAATATCAATCTAACATCCAAAACAACACTGACAATTAACAATCCATCCAAAATAATTTAAATAATTTAAATATAATAGAAATATAAAATATAAAATATAAAATTAATTATTATTTTTATTTTATTTTCGGATCATGATGTTGTTTTTTATTTTGTTTCCGAATCATGATGTTATTTTTTATTTTTATTAATGCTCATGATGTTTTTTTTTTTTATTATTAATGTGATTATCATCCCTATATATAACTGTTAAAATTAATAATATTCACCCTAAAAAGAGAGATGGAGACTAATTTCCAAATTAATTTTTTTTTTATAAAGATGCATTACAAACACTTGAAAATTTATAATTTTATCAACCTTGTTTATTTTTTGACCGAAAGTTCAAAAAATATTTATTTTTCACACGAAATTTAAACAGTGTTCACTTTTCCATACAAACATTATCAATTGGCCAAAATACTCTTATGACGTCAGCAAAACTCTAATATCATTAACGTTTGAGTAGAAATGTGCATTAATCGATTTTAACCAATTAACCGAATCGTTTTGTTTTTTGTTTTTTTTGTAATGGTTCAGTTATTGTGATTAAATCGATTTTTTCAGTTAAGATTTTTAACTTTTTCGATTTTTCAGTTCGGTTAAGGTTATGAGATTTGTATAACCGAACCGAGCGATTAACCGATTACAAATCCTAATTTGACTTTATATATATTTGTAATTAAAACAAAATTAAAACATTTACCTTCTGCCTCTACTGAGTGTAGTTGTGTACTGCTTTTTGATGAATTTAAATTTTCCTTCTATTATTAAACACATATCTAATTATCTTTTTTATGAATTTAAATTTGTATTAATGTGTTTCTGTGGATTGTTATTTGTAGAGACTTTGACTGGTATGATTGTGTTAATTTAAACCGTGTTATCTGTAATAATTAATTAATGGATTGTTATTTTATTTGTGAAGATTCTAGACTAGTTAATAACCGAATTAACCAAAATTAACCGAAAAATAATAGCTCGGTTAGTTAATGGTTATGTGTCATCATATGGTTAAATATGTTGATCATTTACCTAACCAAATAATTTCTGTTCAGTTAAAAAATCAATGATTAACCGACCGATGCACATTCCTACATTTGAGTTATACATGGCAAAAAAGCCCGGGCCGGGCTCAACCCAAAAAGCCTGGGCCCGGCCCGGCCCGGCCCGGCTTGGTCTTAAAATAAATAATTAAATATTTTAAATTATAAAATATATATTTATATAATAAATTTTTATTTTTATAATTTTTTATAATAAAAAATCGGGTCCGGACTTAAAATAAATAATTAAATATTTTTAATTATAAAATAGATATATTTATATAATAAATTTTTATTTTTATAATTTTCTATAATAAAAAAATCGGGCCTGGGCCGGGCTTTTCCCGGACCCAGGTCAAATTTTTTTATTTTTTTGCCTGGCTCGGGCCAGGCTTTGCCATCCCTAATTTGAGTGGAAAAAATGGGTAATTTTTGAAATTCGAGGGGAAAATTCAATAATTCAAAAGTCTTCGGCGAATCTTGTGTTGGTTTCTATTCAGGTCCTAAGATCAATAATAAGCATGAAATATGTGTGAATACTAATCGAAGAAGTTGCGGAATACTCACATCGATCGGTTGAGCGACGCTTTGACGAACAAAAACGAAATTCTGCTCCTCTTCACTGGTTCGGCAGTAGCAGTTTCTGCTCACTGGTTTTGGCTCGGTTTTGGTCCTTCGTCAAGCTCCAAGCTTCGTCGAACGATTCTCGGCTCATGGGTGGACTTCCCTATCACCTTCGCATGTCTCGTAAGTGTGCTAGCACTTGAGATTTTGCCACAAAATCCCACTCTATGTTTCCCACTGCTCACGGTTTTGAGAGGAAACCAGTAAGCTTTTGCCCCTTGGGCGTGAGTATGAGAGAGATGAGAGGAAGAGAGAAATTGGTTGGTTTGATTCCAAATTTATGTATCTTATACACACATTTGAATTTCAAATTCATTTCATGTGCATTTGCCTTTCAAAAAGTCAAATAATAATGGCACCAACCACTTCCATCACTCAATCCATCAAGTTGTCAAGTCACATCACTCAAATTGACTAATGATTTGACGTTTGATGCGACTAGCAATTTGACGCTTGATTTGACTTCTGTGCCGCACTCGAATTCGAAATGCGAATGCACTCGCAAATAATCCCGGGCTCGGGTTCGCTAATTCCAAATTAACGAATTTTCTGTTGTGTCGTAATTAAATGATTACGCCTAGCGAAGTCACTATTCACGTCGCTAATGAATTAATTCTAAATTAATTCGTTCGCCCGAATTAAAATCTAATTTTAATTCCGCGTCGAAATCTAATTTCGTTTAATATATCAAATATATTAATTTATCGATTAATTCCAAATTAATCGTTATCTCTCTTTAAATGATATTTTATCCCAGATAAAATATCTCCGCAATTAATCCCAGATTAATTTTCTCTCTCTTCTAATTAATCCCAGATTAATTTAGAGTGCGAGTCATACGTCATCGGTGAATCTTTGGGAAGCGACCCATGAGATCCCCGGATATGTTGGCAGTAAATTCGGTCGTCGGACTATCCGAACACGTAAGTACCTCGTACTACGTTTTACCGATTTACAAGACAAGGTTGGCCTTTAGCAAAGCGCCATGCCTACCCAATTCTCCGGAAATATCCTTATAGAAATAAAGGATCTATATCAGGCGTAGTATACGTAGTATTGCGTATTTCTGTCCAGTATCGGATGATCACGTGCTAGGCCTGGGGATGGAATTGTGTCTGCCCCGTACGAAGCACATGTCGGATGTCTGGTGACTAGTCTCTATAATCGGATAAACATGACCTTGTCATTTTATCCCGATAGTTGCAGCATTTAAGATAACCAGTCCCGTATCCTACGTGACCATCATCTCCATATGACTGGAGTGACACTTCCGTCTTGACATCACACCCTACACCTACGATTCTCAATATACCCAGCATTGGCGTACATAGAACATGTTAAAGCCTTGGACGACCGCAACCAAAGTATATTGATTGTCGCAAGTATTAGCGGTGCAAGTCTCAAGTTAAGACCAAATACACCTACCCTGATTTCGGACTTCTATATACAAATAGTCATACTACCAATGGAATTTCGAGGGGGTCTATCCAGAGCGAAGTTGTTTCCCGTACTATCGGTAAAACACAACCTCCTATAACACTTGCATGAGTATCATATACCCAAATATATGAGAACTATGTCGTTGTGCCCTCACAACGCGCACAAGTGTAATACTAGTCTTTTACGCATTTATCGATGTCCAATCTCGACAATGCTCTTACTAGGGATATTTAATGATTTATCCTTCGTGGACTGATACTGTCTCATATCATTCTCCTCCGGAACAAATCATAGGGACCTCCTATCATTTATATATCTAGGTGATCTAATCACAAATGATAAGAGTGCAATTTCCTTTGTCACATAGTTAATTTGTACAACAACACCATGATCTGTACAAATAGTGACGCTATGGGTCATAATTGTCCAACAATCTCCCACTTGGCCTATAGCCAGTCACTCGAGTGCTTGACACCCGAACTATGTACGGTTGGCTCAAATTGCTGAGAAATGCTTTCGTCAGCGGATTTACTTGACTATCATCACATCGCCACGATGTATGATCCGAACGAATCAGATGAATATCGAAGTATATATCTGGATCGTTGATGAGACCATTAATTCTTTAGCCTGTGCTGACGCCTAGATCAGCTGCTAACAGAACTATATCTAATCTAATTAGATTTTTTTATCGACCTAGAAGGTTTTTATTGCCGCCTCAGCTGCAGTAATTAACCCGCATTTGTTGTTTATTCGGTAACAGTATCTTGCTTGGAAGATATCCAGCTCACTGTTCCGTTATTCAAACTGTAAAGTACCGTTTGTGACTTATAGTCGTTTTATCGGTTTGGGAAACTTGCAGTAGTGATCCCAGTCACTTCAAGTTCTCCTTCTCCATAGATTAAGACAGCATTCTTAGTTCTCTAAGATACTAACGGATGTTCTTAACATCAATCCAGTGACTATCACTTGGATTGGTCCGTTTGTGAATCATATGCTGAAAGCGTATGAGACACCAGGTCGCGTACATTTTTCAATGTACGGTTTCTCGGAGAATTTTCTCGAAAGCCAAGCTTTCACCTATTATTTTATGGGAATATCATTTCCAAAAATGACGTATTATCATTATTTATAGGACAATTGGCAGTGCGCTCCCACTAACCCTCTTATATACACAAGAATCATTTCGTTTTGAATTAAATCATAAACTATTATGATTACATCAAAACGATAATTCCAAGAACCTATGCCTGCTTCAATCCAAACATGGATCAATAACCTGCAAACCTTGTTTGTTTGTTATGGTACGACAAAATCGACAGGATGTTGTAAACATCCTCCAAAAGGTTTCCTTTTCAGGAAAGCGATTTTCCCGTTAAGCTGTCATATTTCACAAATGAAATATGCAGCTTTAGCAAGCATTATCCAAATGGATATATCATGTCAACAGTTAAAAGGTTGAATCGCAATCAACACAATGCTGATAACGATACATGTCCACTACAAGCCTAGCTTAGTACGTTGGTATGTTGCCATCCATGTACGTCTTCCTTGAAGACTTATAGTACCAATAGGCACAATGCCTTGCGGTACATTAACTAGTTCTAAACATGTTGATATACATGGAATCCATTTCGGACTCATGACACTTTGTCATATTAGGGAGTCAATACCTTGTATCACTTCCTCATACGTAGTCAGTTGGTATTCCTTAAAAGATTAACATCTTTACGAGGTGAGATCAGAAACCCATACCCCAGGTTGTTTTCTGACTCTCTCCGAACTACGCGGTTCTTGTGTATTCGAAGATTATTGGAATATTTTCATCCTTGATGAACTATTTATGTTCCATTAAGATTCGGTGCCTTGAATAGTATCACTCTGATTTTCATCGAGTTTTACTATCCTCCCACTTACCACTGCATATCGGTATTCCTCTTAGGAAAACCGCATGGTGAGCAACAATCTAATTGTTCTCTGGTGAGATGTATAAGTACAATACTTATGGTATCCCTAGGATAACCTACAATTGACACTTATCCAATTTGGGTTTTAGTTTGGTATCATCCAAACACATGCCTAGCATACCCAAATTAATAGGAATGAGAAACCCAGTTTCTTTTCCGTTCATATCTAATATGAAATCTGTCAAACAGATTATTATGGAACCTTATTCAAAATAAGTTCTTGCACTGTTTATGCATATCCGTTGAAGGAAATGGTAGCTTAGAGCGACTCATGATTAACCTTATCATGTCCAACAAAATTCGGTTACTCAGTTCAGACACACCGTCAAACTGACGTGTTCCGGGAGGAGTCCTCATTTGAAAGAATACTATAATCTTTCAAGGATTTAAGAAACTTATTGATTAAGTATTTTCCATTAAGGTCTATCCGTGACGGTTTAATACTTTAGCCGATCTGTTTGTCTATTTCGTGTCGAAACTGTAAAAGTTTCCGATTTGTGTTCTTCAAAAGAAACACATAACCATAACGCGATGCCACATCCGTAAAGGTCACGAATATTCATATCCACATCTAGCCTAGCTAGACATGGACCCACTTGCTTCACTATGAACTAGGGCTTACAGGTCGGTGGCATTTACACTTTTACCAAGTAAATAGTGTCTTAGGTGTTAGACATTATGTCCCATAGCGTCACTGTTTGTAAATGATATTGTATTATTGTACAAAATTAACTATGTGATTATGAAATTGCCTTTTGCCGTTTTGTAATATTATTTACTTTGACTAATAAATAGCGAAAGTCCATATGATTAATACTAGATTGAGATGATATGAGACAGTATCAATCTATAAAAGTTTAATCATTAAATATCCCTAGTCGGAGTATTATCGAGATTGGACATCGATAATGCGGAATAGACTAGTATTGCGCTTGTGCACGTTGTGAGGGCACAACAGCATAGTTCTCATATATTTAAGTATTGGATACTTATGCAAGTGCAATAGGAGGTTGTGTTTTACCGATGGTACGGAAAACAGCTTCGCTCTGGATAGACCCCGCGGAATCCCATTGGTAGTATGTCTGCGTGTCTATGGGAGGCCGCATCAGGGTAGGTGTATATGGTCTTAACCTGAGACTTACATCGCTAGTACTTGCGACAATCGGTAAACTTTGGTTTTGGTGGTTGGGGACCCTAACCGGTTCTGTGTACACCTCTTCTGGGTTTATCGAGAATCGTAGTGTACTGGATGTGATGTCAAGATGGAAGTATCGCTTCAGACATATGGAGGTGATGATCACGCAGGACACAGAACTAGTACTCTATAAAAGGTTGCAACCGTCGGGACAATATGACTAGGTCAGGATTGTCTGATTTAAAGAGACTAGCTGTTTGATGTCCGATATATGTTTCGTACGGGGCAGACACATCTCCAGCCCCAGGCCTAGCATGTGATCATCCGATACTGGATCGATGTACGCAATACTACGGTATACTACGCTTAATATAGATCTTATATTCCTATAAGAATATTTCTGGAGAATTGGGTAGACATGGCGCTTTGCTAGAAGCCAACCTTGTCTTGTGAATCGGTGAGAACGTAGTACGAGGTACGTGCGTGTTCGGATTATCCGACGACCGAATTTACTGCCAACATATCCGGAGATCTCTTGGGTCGCTTCCTGAAGATTCACCTATGATATTTGATTCGAACTTAATTAATCTTGGATTAATTGCGGAGAAACTTTATCTCGGATAAAGTACCTTGTTTAGAGAGAGAGAACGATTATTTGGAATTAATCGATAAAATTATTATATTCGATATAATAATCGAAATTCGATTTCGACGCGAAATTAAAATTAGATTTTAATTCGGGCATACGAGTTAATTAGAATTAATTCGTTAGCGACGTAAATAATAATTTCGCTAGGCGCGATTATTTATTTAAATTCGATTTAAATAACGTCGCGACGTAAGTCGGTATTTCGGAAATATCGAACCCGAGCGCGTGAGTGCACGTGGGCCCACTTTCATTTGGAAACGTGTGGGGCCCACATGACACATGTCATTATATGCATTATTTTATTGATGATGCATTGCATGGTGATAGTGTATATTACACTCAAATGTTATGAATGGAATTTGAGTGTTTGACACTCTAAGCATTTGCATGGCTTGTGTCATAGATTTATTATTATTTAATAAATATTATGGCATAAATATAAATTGATTTTTGGTATCAAAATCAATTAAGAAAATCCTCTCTTCTCTCCTTTTTCTTGACCGAAAACTGCATGCAGTTTTGGTCTTCATCTTCTTCAAATTTGGTTGCCAAAAGCTTGAAGAAAAGGTTGATGTTTGGAACATGCAAGGCTAGCACCTTCAAGGGATCAAAAGAGGTGATAGGGAAACCATCATAGAGCAAGGAATACACAAAGCTTGGAGCTTCCTTCTTCTTGTCTTCCTTGGCCGAATCATCCCAACATTGGAGCTTCCATTTGGCTTGTTTTTCTTCATCACTAAAGCTTGGTAAGTATGATTCCGCCATACTTCATCTTTTATATATATTCTTTGTTGTATTTCATGTATGCTTAATCTTTCCTTGGGACATATTATAGAAACCAACATTAGGCACTTTGCCCAATAAACTAGATTCGTAGACTTTATTTGACTGGAATCAAATCAGTCATAGTACCCACTCTTCAAAAGTGTGGATATACGAGTCTTGTTTGATTGTGTCCCAGACAACAATGCCACAATATGTTTCTTCTGATCAAATCAATTCGAGCTATTTGTTTGTCATGTTACATATTTGAGATATTATTTATATTCAAAATATAAATTTTGTCATTCACATCTAATGTGTTTATCTCAATATCATCTTTATATAATAAAACACTTTAGTGTTCTAGAATATAAAGGTATACCCGCAGCGGTTATACACTGATATAGAGATAATATTTCTAGTCAAACTAGTTACATTATAACAGTTTCCTAATTTAAGTACACACCCGAAGGTAGTTCCTAAACTTAGGTATCTACGGTTGAAACAGCGATTTTCCCGTTTCCAATTCGCAGATAAATCTCTATTGAAGTCAGTATCCTGTTCAAAACAGATTCTGATCATCAGTACATATATATCACACTAAGTATCTAAAATCCAATTTTAATACTAGTAGTGAATATATTGTTGACAAACAAATTTGAAGTCAGAGCCTTGCTCGTCTTCAATTCCTTCATGTCTGCTTTGTCCAAACGGCAGTCACGCTTCCGCGATCCGTTTGCCACAATTAAGTAGACATTTTGGGATATGTCCTTTATCTTCCTAGAAGATTATAATGATATTACCTTTGCCCTTTTTCACATTCCAGTAGCCTTTGGCCAAGCCTCGGGTTTCTAGAATATCGAAGTAAGATGCGTCTTGCGCTACTTGCCTAATTGCAAATTTTTGACTTTGTCTCCTTGAGAATAGTCATTAACTCTCCAAGTGTTATCAATTGCAATTTAGTACTTCTAAGATCTAAAATAGATCTATGAAGATCCTTCAATTTCATTATCATACTTTAAGGATCTAATCCTTAGTTCTGATTCAGAAATTAAGGAGTCTACTGCGACAAGCTTAATGGATTAAGCATTTAAGTTATCATCACATAAATCTTCCAAAGATTATGCTCGACTATTTGCTTAACTCTAGGCTTAGGCTTAATATTTTATTATTTTTCCAGGACCTTCCTGAAATTTATTCCCAATTTGAAAATTAAACCATTTAACTACATTTTCCCTAGGATTATGTATTAAACGTCAATCTTTCATTTTTATCTTGATTTTAATAGTCCAACTATTTAATCAACGATTTCGGTACTATTTATTATAATGATTGCAATAGTCCAACTATTTAACCAACTATAATTTAATAGATTAAAATCAATCATATTGATTACTATAATCCAATTATAAAATCAACTATAAATGAATAGTTTGAATATATAGTCCAACTATTTATTAAAACAACTATTTAAATATTAGTCCAACTAACATTTAATTTATTTGATGAATGATATTTGTTTTGAGCGCGTATGGCAAGTAATTAAACGAATATTGCAAATTTAATTCTTGCCTCCCACTATTTTTCGACGAGCCTCTAACCCTCTGTCGAGTACTCGGGAAACCGCGTTTCCTAGTGCGCTAGGATCCCGTTAAATATCACACAATCTTGACTTTGGCCAACAAATTGTATGATAATTAAATAGGTAGATCTCTAAGATCGATTGGATCCAATCCAATTCCTAGATCCGGTAGGGGGACATCCAAGTCCGAAACATATATCTTATATATGCCAATACATCCAATGTATTACCTAACCTTTTTCCTCTGAATCAACTAAGCCTTGGCTTTGGCACAACAAACTTAGTGATCCCAGTTAAGCGCGACCCATTGACCATGGAAAGCTTCGTAATCAATGTCGATGGATAAGAAGTGGTCTTGACTTTGGCCAACAAACCACAACTTGGACAAGACACTGACATGGAACAAAGCCTTCGTGATTCAAACACATTCTCGACGGACAAAGGCCTTGACTTTGGCCAACAAGCCAATGCCAGTCTCGGATCTTGAGTGAGAATCACTCAATGGATGGAAAAACGCTTAATATTTTGCGAGGGTTTTTCGAGTGCAAATTGGCAACCAATTTATTATCTTTGTTAAGGTCTCATCATCATACACCCTTAAACATGCATTCTAAAAACATAATAAAGCGCATATGAAAAATAATAATGATATGCGGATGGATACTTTACACATTGATCCTAGATCAAATCTCTCACTTTCTCTCTCCCGCTAGCACATGTATTACTTCTACCCGTTACACTACACTTCTAAAGAAACCTCATTTACATTGAGGGGAATAGGTGAGAAGAGAATACAAAGAATAGAGAGGTAATAAGGCTGGACACGCAGATCCAATTATTAAATCAAATTTATTACAATAATTTCTAAAATTGTCCCACCCATCTAATATCCATCCGATATACATTATTCATGCATCGCAACCATGTATTCACACAAGCATGTTATCAATCAATCTAATCAAATTAATTAATCTGATAATTAGTGATCATCCAATGTTCAAACAACGATTTGATTTTATTCGAGTCAAACTCGTTTTGCGAATAAGTACTCAAAGTACGAATTCTCGAATTAAATTAAACTACAACATTAAATCCAATTTAATATGCATTCAATTCTAATTCGCTATTTCATTCCAAATTAAATACTACAGTTTATTAATAAACCTTTACGACTTAAATTCCAAATTTAATCGCAACGGGTCTCAAAGCCCGATTTAACGTCCAACGTCAATTTAATTAAAGTCCAATGGGATTTTAATTAATTTCTTAAGGCGTGGACTTTTGGTCAACTCGGGTCAAACCGAATAACCAAAATCCAATCCGGGAGTTACCTCATAAGCCTAGAAATCAATCTTGGCCCATTGAGCCCAATTAAACTTTAAAGGTCCAATAAGTCGCATTTGGGCTTTATGGATGCGGTTTTGGGCCCAATTGGATCCAACCAATTTTGCCTAAACCCAACTTTGTACAACAAAGCCCAATAAGCCCATTTACAACATTCAAAGTCCAATTCCAAAAATTAGGCCCAATTTAATTAAATTACAAAATCCAATTTCACATTTAATTGAACTAAAGTGTATAGCATTATTAATTACCCAAATCAATATTTCCAAAACACCAAATTTGTACAATTAATCATGCTCATTTTCATCATCACATGTCCAACACATTTTGATTAAAATCAAACCCATATTTACATGCTCAAAGTCTCGGCCAAGGGATGGGATTTGTGTGTGATTCGAATTCAATCCAATTAATTCCACAATCGACATTAAATCACATTCCCGAATGATTCTAACTCATCCAATGAATCAAAAAATCAAAATTCCAAGACAATAGAGCAAGGGTGACTTTCGGCCAAGCTAAGTCAATTGGGGAAAAATTGTCCAATTCAAAATTCATCAAATTGATAATGCATAACACCATGTTATCATCAATTAAGCATACTCAAACATCCAATTTCATCCAAATATGCTCAAATCATTTTAACCCAAATTTTACTCTAAGTCAAATTTCATGCTCAAACCTTGCTCTAGATGCCATTGTTGGTTTCTATTAAGGTCCCAAGATCAGTAATAAGCATGAAATATGTGCGAATACTAATCGAAGAAGTTACATAATACTCACATCGATCGGTTGAGTGACGCTTTGACGAACAAAAATGAAATTCTGCTCCTCTTCACTGGTTCGGCAGTAGCAGTTTCTGCTCACTGGTTTTGGCTCGGTTTTGGTCCTTCGTCAAGCTCCAAGCTTCGTCAAACGATTCCCGGCTCATGGGTGGACTTCCCTATCACCTTCGTATGTCTCGTAAGTGTGCTAGAACTTGAGATTTTGCCACAAAATCCCACTATATGCTTCCCACTGCTCACGGTTTTGAGAGGAAACCAGTAAGCTTTTGCCCCTTGGGCGTGAGTATGAGAGAGATGAGAGGAAGAGAGAAATTGGTTGGTTTGATTCCAAATTTATGTATCTTATACACACATTTGAATTTCAAATTCATTTCATGTGCATTTGCCTTTCAAAAAGTCAAATAATATTGGCACCAACCACTTCCATCACTCAATCCATCAAGTTGTCAAGTCACATCACTCAAAGTGACTAATGATTTGACGTTTGATGCGACTAGCGATTTGATGCTTGATTTGACTTGCGTGCCGCACTCGAATTCAAAATGCGAATGCGCTCGCAAATAATCTCGGGCTCGGGTTTGCAAATTCCAAATTAACGAATTTTTCGTTGCGTCGTAATTAAATGGTTACGCCTAGCGAAGTCACTATTCACGTCGCTAACGAATTAATTTTAAATTAATTCGTTCGCCCGAATTAAAATCTAATTTTAATTCCGCGTCGAAATCTAATTTCGTTTAATATATCAAATATATTAATTTATCGATTAATTCCAAATTAATCGTTATCTCTCTTTAAATGATATTTTATCCCAGATAAAATAGCTCCGCAATTAATCCCAAATTAATTTTCTCTCTCTTCTAATTAATCCCAGATTAATTTAGAGTGCGAGTCATACTGTAGACAACAGAACCTGGGCGACGCTGTTCTAGGCTCGCGGCCTAGTTGGGAGTACGAAATAACACGGAGTCGCCACCCGGTGTGAACCGGGATAAAGATTTAAGGCCGCACTCACCCCTCGTAAGGGAAGACCTCAAACCGTTGGGTTCGGAATGGTCCTTTACTTATGTCACTTGTGATGATATAATTTGTGCAATAAACTAACCGAATCTATTCAACATTCATGCTCAAGGGTACTTAGATCTAACATGCTTTCATCCAAATAACTTCACGCAATGTAACACAACAAGCATATTGAACCATTAAATTAACATGTATAAATCATTACCCAAACGCATCATAAACTAAGAACATGCATAATGAACAACCTAAACATGCTTTAACAAATAAATAACAAACTAAATTAAACCATGCTTTAAATAATAAACAAATAACCTAAAGACTATAGCATGCTCAAATACAAATTTGGATGAGACGAGATAAGTGTATCTTAAGTGGTACGTGGCATTGTATCCCGAGTGCAGACCATACTA